>JAKUCV010002188.1:67438-144597 GCA_028386065.3 Turnera subulata | reverse complement strand
TGGTTCGGACAGTGAGAGTAGGATTGTTAGAGTTTAACACTTTCCTTGCGTGGGTATTTACGAAGATTTAATTCTTCAAGCTGTGCTCTTTTTCTTGGATGCATTTAGTTATCACTGCACATTTAATGCAATTGGCTTTATTACTGCATTATTATATTATAATTATTTTCATGCTCGTAAGTACTGGAAAAGGTAAAAAACATCAAGGCATATGATATTTTAACGGATCTGTCTTCGTCGGTCAAATAAAGTATTCTGTGTATATATCTCTATAGACCCAAAAAAAAAAAAGGATTGATCAAGTTATTTTTACCTCAACTGTAAATCTGTACTATGATCATTACTTGGATTATAGATTCTAGATCCCATAGTAGATTGTCAGCAAATCACATAGTCGTGACTACGGAAACATCAGCAAAATCATCACTTTTTTGGCTATATCTCACTTAAGGCATGTTAAAACGAAAGAGATAAATAGAACACTAGATTCCACTGGAGCCAGAAATAGTATTAACAATAACAACGAAAGTACAAACAGGTGTGG
Source organism: Turnera subulata (assembly GCA_028386065.3). Classification (NCBI taxonomy): domain Eukaryota; kingdom Viridiplantae; phylum Streptophyta; class Magnoliopsida; order Malpighiales; family Passifloraceae; genus Turnera; species Turnera subulata. Next base: position 144,053 of record JAKUCV010002188.1, on the reverse strand, counting down.
CCCTTTACTAAGAAACAAGAAAAACAAGAGGGGAAAAGGGTTATGAAAAAGTCCTCCATCAACAACTTCCACCACATTAACAAGCGCACTTGTGTCCACAATGTTTTATTTTTTATACACAGAAGAACAGTAAAGATGTCTTTCTTCAACCAATTGCATTCATATGGATGGGGCTACAGTATACAAAGGCAAAAGAGAAAAAATAAAAGTTTGGCATATCGCTCAGTCAAGTGCATATATGCACTTCCTGTGGACATACTTGTTAGTCAGTAAAAAGAGGGCAACTCGAAAATAATAAAGGTAACAAGTGGCAATTCCTGTTTTTAAAGTGAAAAATAACCTGAACTGTATTTTACAAATATATTCAACAAGACAATAAGCAAAGAAGGGAAAACAAGAAAGAACAGATCGAGGTATCCAGACTACGATAGTTTTATTGATGTAATTAGTGATCATGAAAAGTGAAGACTTTGTCCGTTAATGCAACGCTGTTACAAAATTAGTTTACACCGAAATAGCAGAAACAAAAACAATGGAACTGACTTTATTTTCTCCGTTTCGGGGATCGAGGAATTTCTTTTTATTCTTTATTTTTTTGGAGAATTCGTTTTAGTTTCAATATTTTTTTTTTAAAAAGACAATGAAATGTTATTGTAGGAGGCAAGGCAGATGACTCCTATTTAAGACGCTGCCAGTACTTGCGCACATCTACCATTCCGCAAACTTTTATATACCACACAACAAACAAGGAAACTTAAAAGATTTTCTAACATAAAACTACTATTTTTATATGTGGAAACTGGAAACGGGCCAACAACAACTCGCAAATATAAATGCTCCACTCGGGAATTTCAATTATTGTGTCGATTGGAGGCTAGATACTGAGGGACCACCAATTTTAACACCTACGTTTGTGCACGCCAAGGACGGTCACAAACGGCCAGGGACAGATGATATTATGCTACACTGCAAAGTGCAAACACAACCAGTCAACCACTATTCCACAAAGAAAGAAACCTCATTTTAACGTTCATGGTTTTGTCTTCGATTGATCTAAAACTGGGAACGAAGAGTTATGCGGTGTAGAACAGTGAACAAATTTCGTCGCTGCAATCCTCTAAAAGCAAATCAGGTAATTGATTAATCACACCGATCTTACCTTTTCCATTGAAATGGCAAACATTTTAATTAAGACTTCAGATATACTCCAATCTTTTAATTATGCGCCTGCTTAGGTACTTTTCTTCGAAGCCGAATTGGTTAGTTTGACACGGATCCTAGCCAGAAGCGGGAATTCTTCATATATATTATTTAATACTACCCCTTTCCATAGATTTGGCAATTACGGCTTGAGGAAGTTAATCATATCATAATCCTAACCCAGATCGGCTCAGTTTCTTGGTCACCTCGTAATATGTCAACGATGATGACCAGCAAACAGTGGAGTTATTACAATCTTGGATGAGCTCAACTACAGCATGGAGAACCTAACAAGAAACTTCGAACACGACAGCCGAACGAGAATGGAATCAGTAAGCCCTTGGCAGCTTCATCAAATGAATATCTTTATAAACTAGAAAGTAAAGGAGCAGAGTAGTACAATAGAAAAACCCAAGCATCAAAGAACAAACAAATGGCGTGTGTCTTTGTTTCGTCAAAAAAAACAAATAAAAAGAGCCCGTTATTCACGCACACAGGATTGAACTACATCAACGTAAGAATGAAATCAAAACAAGAAGAAGAAAATTGACATAATCAGCCCCCGTACGTCACAATCAAACACCAAATTCTCTAACGTGGCCCTTCCTTTGTCATGGAGTGCAAGGCACCTATTCGATCACTCTTGAAAAAAAATGTCTTGGAAATCAAGTAGTCTTTGTATGATTGTATCTATTTGCAAGAAGCATTAAAAGCTTAGGGTTTCGATTCCTTGTCACGAGTGTGGATCCTTGGTGTGAAGAATTTATGTCCACTACAGCTCTTTAGCTCTATAGCTTACTGTTCTTGGGGTTGGTCGTTAATGTACTTTTTCAGTGTCAAAGTTAGAACAGGATGTGTCAGGTCGCACAAGAGGATCAAACAGGAGACTATCAAGCTTGCTACAATATATGGCTGCCCCTGTCCCCTAACGCACAAGCGATACCATCTTGCCTTCTAATTTCTGGCCCAGATGACTAGGTCCAAGATACCAGGCAGGTCAATTTTTGGTACGAACAGATAAAAAGGTAAGATCAATTTTACAAGTCGGTACAATCCTTTCGTTTCCCTCCAATGCCAAGGGAATCAAAGGATTTCTACTGCATGAAATTTCGTTACATTCGTCATCAAAGTTACTTCTATTAAATTATCGAAACAGGGCTTCACCAATGCCAACAGATCATCATATCTAAACGTCTATCCAGGACTCAGAATTGCTTGTATCTCTAATCAATTAGCATGCAACTCAGTACAAGGAACAAATCAAACAAATTCAAGTTCTCTAAAACAAGATGTATTTTGCCCAACTTGGCTTAAAATCTGAAAACAAGTCCATCTGAGACTCTCTATGTGAATCAGGCCTCGAGAGAGAAGAGTTGCTTAAAGATTCACCAAATTTTGAATCTTTTCTTTTCACCAAGCAAGCATGCAATCACTAATTCGTGATCTAGTCATCTATAGTTCGCTCTAAATGATGCTAGAAATAGAAAAGATAGAACTTTTTCTAGGGTCCATACAGAGGAATATATATCTATCGAGGGGTACCCAATTTAAAACAGCTCACATGACAAGGTTGTTTCGGCATGTAAGTCTGAAAAGCAGAGAAAAATCAGGATACCTCATTTACGTGGGAAAATCTTTTGTGGCATTACCAAGCTCCATGTCCTAAGGCAGTAAGGCTAGAATTAGGTTAGGAACTCGGATCTTAGTTTGCATGAGGAGGAAAATCTTTAACCTGCGCTGGAAAGACACAAAATTAACTTCACATTATGCCATTGCCATCAACATACTCAATGACAAATCATTTATGGATGTGATTTTCTCCTGGAAATCCTAAAGAACTCTTAACAGGTTTAGTTAGACAAAGACTAAAAAGGTAGTAAATAGCTATAAAGGCGTAAGATCTTCAATAATCTGCACCGTGGTCAGGGAGGACTAAAGCAAAGGGAGGAAGTGCGAGCATTACCTTCAATCAATAATTATAGTATTCGTATATTTTCTTTTTCGCCTTCTTGCTCTCTTCAACATTCGTTCAATCTCATCCTTTGTATCGTCGACCGTGTGGTTCCTGGAGCCTGATCAAAGGAAAAAGTAATGTTTGGGCAAGTGATTTGCAGACGAAAAAGTTGTATTCTGCATGTTTGACCAGTAATACAAAACAGACTTGCACCATTCAATGTTTGCCAAGACCCAGGTAGAAACAAGGAACACACTACTACCACGAGTTTTAGGGTGTTAATAGCCTCAAACTATGTCGTACTAATTTATTCATTTCTCGGAAAACACAACAAGTTCATAGTTAAAGAACTAATGCTAGACTCATAAAAAAGGGTTGAACACGTCCGGCATACTGGTTACAAGTTATAGAGCCGATAGCTTTAAATCACTCTTTGAGTATGCCTAGAGAAACTGTTCTGGTCTGTGGTGTCTAACAACTAAGAGCTCGAAATTTCGTGTTGCTGTCACCCAAAATGCAATGTAGCTAGAATCTTTCAATAAATCTTATTCGGTATGGAAGAGTATAAAAAAGGGTTGAACACGTCCGGCATACTGGTTACAAGTTATAGAGCCGATAGCTTTAAATCACTCTTTGAGTATGCCTAGAGAAACTGTTCTGGTCTGTGGTGTCTAACAACTAAGAGCTCGAAATTTCGTGTTGCTGTCACCCAAAATGCAATGTAGCTAGAATCTTTCAATAAATCTTATTCGGTATGGAAGAGTACCGTTCAGACAGACATTCAACAACCGATGCCACAAAAACTACAATTTTGCTTTCATTACGTACCTGTATCTTTCCCATCAATCAAACAAGAGAAACCTCCATCAATCTCCTCGTCGGAGTCAATTATGCCCCTGCATTTCCTTTCCTGCATTGCATCATAGATAACCATCTTCCCACTATTAACATTTATAAAATTTTTCTTCGATTAAGAAAGCAAAAATAGATCATGTACCCACACAGCAGATACAATTTCATTTTAAGTAACTTAAATAGGTGCAACTTCTATCCATTATGCCAATCACCGAAGGTTATTCAACATGTCATCTGAGAAAAAGCTCGCTGTTCTTTAGAAGCAATAAATAAATAAAAGAAAAAAAGAGGAAAGTATGATGTTTCAAGCTCTGAGGCGAATGGCACACAACATAGAGACATGTAAAACTACCTGCTGAACCAAAGTTGTACCGTTGATCTTCTGCTCCTTGTAAGGTGCTCCCTTCATTTCGTTTGCTGGCTTTACCGAATTCCAGCCACCCATATTTATCTTTGGAGGCAAAGCTGGACTGGATTCATAGATAGCATAAAAAATTCTGAAAAAGTTAGATAACAATTACAGAAATTGAAGACTAGGAAACCAAGAAGTATAAATTGGCAGATTGTAAATCAAGAATGTGAAACAAGAGGAAAATCAACTCGCATTAGATAGGTGATCATGCTTCTCTAACTTTAACATATGCACAATTGCTTGTCAGAACATTACATGAAATACTTAGATGGGGTCAGCCTACGTAAAAAAGTGAAACAGGTTATTTGCGAAAGAAAAACTCAAGTTACAAGTGTCAGAAGCTACTAATGCCCTTCCTGATTATGCTAATGAGCTGCGGACGAATTCAAGGCTAAAACTTAAGTTCCCAAGTCAGTGCTCAACCATCATTTGAGAGCAGAAAAAAGAATAACACATTATATTTCAAGTGGAAAATAACATAAGAAGCTAAGCCTGAAAGAGATCTACCAACTGAACCCTACGAGAAAGGACTCCTGTACACGGTTTGTGATGGTAGATAAGCCATCAAACTTAGCTCAGGAGGAAATTAACAAAAGAACAGAAAGTACTTTCCATCAGACATGCATCTGACGTACTTACTTGTTGAGAGGCTCTGGCTTTCTCTGCGGGCTGGCAAGCGAACCGGAAACCTGAAAATGCACAAAGGTTAAATGTTTCCTCAGAGAGTTTATAGCTTCGGAAGTTTATACCATTATTCGGCTAGAAGAACCTTTGGTTTAAGTAGAGTAATTGATGGACCATTTTGGCTGGGAGGCTTCAGGCTGCATGCCATTGACTGTAATATAGTAAAAGCAAACAAAAGAAGTATCAACAAGCCCAGACGTGGAAGAATTAAGTACAATCAAGTCTTGAAAACAAAACATCTGATAAGATTTTGTATCGATGAGACAGAAAAATCATGCAATAAAAATATAAATGTTGTGTATTTGAATGTTTGTGCGTGTTACAACATTGGTCACTGTATAAGAACATACCTGAATTTCTTTTGTGAAGGTCTTAAGGATCTCAGTTTGTAATTTAAGTGCAGAAGCTTCAATCTGCTGTGGTAAGGTTGATATCAGCAAGAAAATTTGCTGTAACTTATCTTGCCACACATCCTTGCTAAGTTGTTGGGATAATGACTTCAAGCTTTCATCAATGCTACCTTTGGCATCGTCCTGCCCCTTGTTCTGGTTTAAGATACAGCGATCAGGTTGAGAAGTTACAAATCTGTTGACATTTTGTCAACTAATCTGGGTTAATGTTGAATATAGAAGTCCATAACTGAGATGCTGTTACCATTAGCTGCAAGGAGGTTTCCAGGACATTCAACTTCTGGCGTATCCCTTCCGCTGAACGAACATTCAGAAGAAAGCAAAAATAAGAATATATCTCAAATTTCTGGCGTTGAATGAACAAGCAAAGAGGTTAGTTCGTCAATTAAGAGAACGCATCATCAAACAATACGAGCAACTTTTTCAGTATTTCAGAGATAAAAACTGAAACTACAAGTACAAACAGGCAGGTAAAATTACATCAATTGGAGCATGATAGATTGTAAACTCACAATAGCAAGGACGAGTATGTCACAAATTATTGTTTACAACAGTGGCTATTATTTCTTCTTCTTTTCTTTTTCTTTTGTTCTTTGTTTTTTGTCGAACCTCCTACTTGCTAGTGTAATTATATTAAGGATTTGATTGCCCACCTTCCAGCGACACCTCTTTTGTTCCTTTGTTTACTTGCATGACATCACTCTGAACAGAATCCAGTACCCGCCCAAACTTGTTCACCAAAGTTTCTATCACGCCAATCCGATGCTCAAGCTCTTCACTTACCTGACCTGCTCATGTAAGAAGAGAGCTAAATATTCCAAGAACAGGAAAGAACATCAAACAATGCAATCTGAAGTGATTATGCAACCTTCACTTATAATTAATGTTGGAGAGTTAACCAATGGAGATTTTCACATTAGCTGATACATGTCACCTACAGGTACGAGGACTTACATTTATGATCTGCAACAGGAGCAGGATTCCATTTGCGGATCATATTGGTGGAAGATCTGGATATTGGCATTTGACTCTCCTCGCGTGTGAAACTAAGTGGGGGCAAGCAAGTCGTCCTCTTCAAAGAATTCTCCCGTTCTTGAGAACTAAACCTCTGCAGATAGTAGAAGCAATGGAGAAAAACAGCTCAGCAGCCAACAACCTTTTCTTTTACATACAATAAAATTACAGTAAATCAGATAAGATAATCTCTACCTCATTTTATGGAAATTATGAGCTAATTACTAACAATTTTACTTCATATTTTAGACACATGAACATTAAGGACTTCATTTTCACTTCAAATTAACAGTAGATGATAAAAAACATGGAGCAATGGAGAAAAACAGCTAAGCAACCGAGAACCTTTATAGTGATTCAGATAAGATAATCTCCACCTTATTTGATGGAAATGACGAGCTCATTACTTTCAGTTTTACATTCTATAACACGAACTTCAACGACGTCGTTTTCTCTTCAAATTAACACAGTAGATGATCAAAAGCGATAACAAAACAAAAGCTCGAAAACCTGGTCGTTTGGTGGAGCTTCGTCGAGAGAGGTCTGGGAGAGCTGAGAAAACATGCCATGTTGAGAAGAGATCCCCTGCGAGAACGATTGCTGTGACGGCTGCGATCTATGCTGCGAAGCTTGCGGTCCAGGCGGCATGGAACTCAGTCTCCTATGGATCATTAACACAAACAAAAGCACGATTAAAGAAGTAAGCACAAGTCTAATCCAGATGGAAACAGATTTTTTTGAATGCGCTCGCTAAACGGTTACGAAATAAGAACTTAAAAACTTAAAGGAAAAAGAAGGAGAATAACGGCTAACAGACGCAGATCTCTTCCTTACGGAGAAAAACCTAAGCAACTCTCTAAACTTTCTCGGAATCCAAACGGATCTGGCGGTGAATCAATTCCGTTCGGTCTCCGTCTAATTATCTTCAGAAACTAGGCAAAAACATTTGAACGGAAACGAAATCAAATATCCTCTAAATCTGTTTGGCTGCCGAGAAACAGAGCGAAGGAGGAGGAGAGCGAGCAGGAAAATCACGTAACGATTTCCGTTATCTCAATTTCTCGAAATCTAGAAGACTTAGCTCAAAATCATAAACGGCTACGGAAATTTTGAAATCTAGCTCTTACTATGCTTCGCACATTTTCTCGGAACCAAACAGAGGAGAGAAGCGAGGAAGAAGAAAGCGAACCTTGACTGAGGCGGAAGGACCGAAATGGAGCTGAGGTCGCAGGCTTTGTTGATCTTCAACTTCATTTCACAGCGTCTTGTGATTTTGAGGTCTAGTAGAGGCCGGCCAACTGAATTCCTAATAGGTTGAAATTGTAGGTTAATTAGGTTATGAGGTTAAGGTAGAGGCTGATAGATATATTTTTTTATGGTCGGATGAAGAAAACAAATTCTACAGTTTGAAATTCTCTTGCTCTGGAGCAGGCAGATGGTTGAGGGAGAGGTAGCGAAAGTGTGGTAGTGGATGGAGAATATTGGAGATGATTGGATGAATCTCTGGCTCTTATATACCACGTATGGCGGGTTTTTATAAATTTGAATTAATGTTGTTTTTTTTTTAATTTTATATACTTCTCTGATTTATTCCGTGTCAAACCTGAATTAGTTTAGATTAACGTGCCACGTGGAAACTACTTTCTTCTTTAATCTAACTAGCTCCTACCCGCTAATTCCGCGGATGTCACGTGCACAATTTTTAAAAAATATTATATATTAAAAATAAAAAAGAATAAAGAATAAATATAATAAGATACTAATATATGCACTTCATAAATAAGAAATAGATAATAGATATTTTATTCAGAAATTTCTAAAAAATAAAATACAAAAAATAACATACTTTGCTTTTTTATTTTATTTTTTGAAATCTTTTTTAAGCATATATTTACAATATTTAAAAGAAGATTTATCAATGAAAGTTTGAGACTATCTTCAAAAGCAAAAAGGTAGTTCGTTGAAAAAAAGGGTGGCGAGGAGTATTTTGGGTTGTGGGAATTACACCAATTCTTCTAAATAATGAGGGGCAACAATAATTTGTGCAAATTATGACTTTCTATATGCATTTTTTTCCTTTATTTCATTATTAATTGAAAATGAAAATAATAACTATCTTAATTATGCAATAAATATTTTTATTTTCATTTACTGTATGCTATATTTTAATTTAATTTTTTTCTTTTCTGGATGTCTGATCCTTTTTTGATTGTCATGTGCCACTTTATTATGAAGCCATGTGTCGAAATAGTAGAGTATCCTGAGCGAGGCTTTTTTCCGTCTTTTCCTCACACTCGAGAGACCGCATTGAAAATTTTATTTGTTATAATCCTAAATTACTCGAGTACATCAGGTGGTATTTGTGAGGATTTGATCTATGTTATCTGTTACTATATATTGATTATTATTATGTTTGTATTTTTGACTTTGTTGTCAAATGATTCGTTGGGTTTGTTCTTCGTGGAAAATCATAATTTTGTAGTACTTTTTGATGGTATGGTTTGCTTTATCAGTGATTGTTTTTCTTTTTTGTTTTTTTTTTTTTTGTTTTTGTTATTAGATCCTCCTCTTAAGAACATGAAGTGATGGCGGCGGCGACAATGGCGACGGCGTTCCTAATGCACCGAATCAACAACATGCTACTTAACAGGCTGCTGTTCAATAGGCACAGCCTGCTACTCAACAGGCTGTTGTTGCTTAGTAAGCTGCTCAGTAGGCTGCTCAGCAGGCTACCCAGCAGTTGATGCTTGTTCTGTTGTATATTTTTTATTTTTTTATTAGATCTTGCTCCTCAGTCCCTGAATAACATCCTCAGCAGTGTCCCTAATGCACCGAATCACATTCGCTAATTTTATTATTATACTAATATTAACACCTAAAAAATATTAATTATTAATGATATGTCATATCAAACAAAATTAAAATTAAATTAATATAATAATAGCCAAGTCATATATATTTACATTATTTATTTATCTTTCTTATTTCTACACTAAGTTTGTTTTTGTTAGTTAGAATAGACTATATTATCAACAAAATAAAAAATATTGTAACAAATCTCTTCTTTTAAATGACTGTTCAATGGTGCATCGATATGTTTTAGGTTACCTGTTGTGTTGAAATCAACAAATAATCCGGTTTTGTAATTCAAAGGACTGTTGTTTCTGGGTTCATTTTGGTACATTATGAATTAATTTTGAAAATGCGTTGTAGTTGATTTTGGGATTCAGTTGATAGCTTTTATCAATTTTTTACCTTGCCAAATGGTAGTGTGGTTGGAATGTAATATCCTGGGTCCATATGCATTTTGTGTTCGACCTGTATAGCATGTGTACGAAATTTCTTAGAGTTTTATTGTTCACAACCTTTATCACTTTAGCATATTTGTAAATAAACTAGTCCTGGTTTACGCTTTAAAAACCGGTGCAATGCACTGAGTCTTGCAGAGATGTCTAATGCTTGGGAGTGGAAAGCTGGCGCGAGCCATGGCCATCTCCTAACCTACTAAAATGCCAACCATTAACTTTCTGTTGAGGGTTAAGTTTGTCAATACCCAATAAAATTTATGAGTGGAAGTGTGGATATAAACATAAGAGTAATATAGGGTGTTTTGTGATGCAAATATTTTTTTTTTAATACTAGTCAAAGAGAGTGAGACTCGAATCCGAGACCTCACTCTCTTGTGTTTTTGACACAAGAGTGCAAATATTACAGCATATACAATCAGAATTCTTCCTCAGGTTATTGAATATGTACTGGTTAAATTTATAATGGAAACCATTTTTAGGAAGCACCACACAGAGTCTAAACATGCAATACTATCACAAGGTAATAGGAAACAAATGCTTGTCCTGGTCCACTCTGATGAGGCCATGTCGGATTAGATTTCCATAATCTCTTGTGTAGCTTCCTTATGTCCGTGTCTGGAGCTCAAGTCATGGAGAAAGTATTCTTTTATTGTTCTTCTTCCTTGGACAACTTGCCAGTGCACTGCTTTGTGGATTGTGATGCTGACAGTTTCTGTTTATTATGTTGCAGAGTGTATAATCATTACTGCTAGGATCTAATTGTCTCTTAATTGCTCATAAAATTTGACTACTATTTTGCATTCATTATTTGCCATCCAAGTACCTGGTCGTTAGACGTTTTAGGGATGGTATTTTTCATGCTCTTACCTTGTAATGGAAGACGATTGAATGAATATAATGTTGTATCTTAAAAAAAAAAAAACGAATATGAATCCTGACATAATTAGGAAAAGATGCCAGCCATTTTGAAAAGAGGTTTAGCAATCATTCATTGCTGGCAATGCTCACGTACTAGAGAGAGTTCATCATCACAATCACTTCAAAATTCATCGCTTTGCTATTGTTTTGTAACGGAGGTAACCATAAATCACACCTTTTTTTTTTTGGGGAATTATGATCATGCCGCATGGGCTTTTATTAGATTGAAAAAAAAAAAAAACATCTACCATTACAGTCTAGGGATTAAATCTCCCCTAACATCAGATCGCAGGTGTGGCAAAATGAAACTAGGTGGCTTGTACAGAATGGTAATCCCCCTATCAAAATCAAAGGCCTTATGTGCAAGGGCATTGGCGCAGTGATTAGCTTCCCTGTATATGTGCTTGACGGTAACAGACCATTCCCTCTGTAGTAATCTTCTAATATCAAAAACGAGCGTGGGCAGAAAATGCGCTGCAGAAGGAATAAATCATATCTACAACTACTTGTGCATCAATCTCAGCTTCTACATGTCTGAATCCCAGTTCCCATGCCAGTTCTAGGGAGGTTTTAAGCCCCATAACTCGGCCTGCACAGTAGAACAAATCACACCCTTAATTGCGTAACCAAATATTTAATACCTTATATATATATATTTTTTATCATAATTAATCATGCCTTGAAACTCAGCTGATCAAGTACATTCTCAATAACGCGTTAAAATTAAAAATGTCAATTTTCAATGGCTTCTTGGGAGACAATAATTGGATTGAACCCTTTGTCGTTCTTATTATAGCAAATCCTAAAGATTTTTGTATTTAACTCAAAAATTGGATTTAGGCCATAAGTAATCTTAATATTTAATGAAGATGCTGCCGTGGTTATATACTCTTCTATGCGGCACGGAGTTGAAGGTGGCTTGGTCTTGGTCGTTCCTCTTAACCATTCCAAATGCATCTATATGGTGGCATTTGGCTTAATTGACCACAATCTTCGTACTAGCAGCAAAACTAACTGAAAAAATATTGAAAAATTCATTTCTTTTGGTTTGCTTGTACTTCTAGGGAGATGGCAAAGATTGGATAAATAACGGGTCCTTTCTATACTGCGGCGGGTATTTATAAATTTGAATTAATCTTCTTTCTTATATAGTATTAGTTAATCACGATTCGTCTCACATTCTTCGGCCTTGGGCCTTTTTTTGGGATTCGTTGCTGTATTTATTAATCTCGTTCAATGGTTCGTTGGGCTCAAATCGTTTTTCTAGCGGGCCCAAATCACCATCTATTTTTTTTTTTTTTGGTCTGAAAAATCATCATCTATTTGATTCTGTTCAGTTTGTTTTTAACTGCAGTTCTTCTCTTCGCATGAAAATATGAAATCCTCTCAATGAGTGAGATAATTGATTCTTTATAGCTGGACCGGAAAATTACCGTTTACTTCCACCACTTGTAAATTTTGTGGCAAACTGAAAATCCCCCGCAGCAGTCAAGACAAAATAGACAAATGGCGGGAAGAGAAACACCCACTATCCCCCCAACAACAACAACCTCCTTCACCGGAGAGGTCCGATATAGAGGCGTCAGGAAGAGACCGCGGGGCCGGTACGGTGCCGAGATCTGCGACCCCGTCAAGAAAGCCCGGGTCTGGCTGGGCACTTTTGACACCGCCGAGGAGGCGGCGCGTGCTTATGACGCGGCTGCTCTCAAGTTCCGCGGAGCCAAGGCCAAGACCAACTTCCCCACCGCCGTTACGACGGAGCACCAGCTGAACCCCAACGCCAACGCCGGCGCCAACGGTTGCAGGGAACGCGGTGTGTTTTTAATTCGTTTTTGTATTCTAAATTGAACGAACAGCAAGCGAATTTCTTTCTTCCGTTTTGGACTATTGGCTTGTTGTGTGCAGATGTATCGTCGTCTGGTATCGGTAAAAGCGACGATCATATGTCTCTCCAATCAGCTATTATTTCAAAGCTTGCAGCTATCAGACAACAGCTTCAACTACTACAACATTCACCTTTTTTTCCTATGCCAATACATCCCTCGACTTTACATCCCTTCTACCATCAAGTGTGTGCTTCCTATGCCTTATTGACTCATTTCTTTATTCTCTGCTTTCTTTCCTTCTCTTGCTAGTGATGCAAATTTAAAAATTTCCATTCTTTTAGGGAGAGAAGAGAATTAAACCCGGAAAAGAACAGCACTCGGTGTTCTACCTCTACCTTTTTTTGGTTACATATATTATCTATGCTACAACTGTTTAGTTTTCTTTCATTTTCTTACTGCGGGTTCGAATTCTTATTCTTATTCTTTTTTTTTTTTTGTTGTGATCGAATGATCTCTTCTTCAGTTACTTGAGAATATGCACCAAGAGGTCTGCTTTTTTGGTGTGAATTTTATTCGAATCATAAATTAAACTACATCCATTTTGTAAGTAATTCACGAGTTATACCCCGATTGTAAATGGATTCATTTCAAAAAATTCTCAACCTTATGCTAAACATGAAATTTTAATTGAAAAATGCAAATCATAGCTCACTGATTGAATAAGATTTGATTTGCATGGGTGGCATTTGATGCCGAATGGCTATGGCTCTTTGTTAAACAATCGGCTTATTGTTTAGCTTATGCGAATTTGTTTTCAGCAAAAAGAGGTTGACGCATATCCTGTCAGCAAAGCTATGAGAGAAGACTTGAAGGTATTAGCTCGACAAGGTATTCCATCTTGGACTTCAAAATACGTACACATCATTTGCCACCTTTGAATGCTTAGTAAGCAATTAAACATTTGATCATTTAGGAACTTAGGGCTCTGTTTCTTTTTCTTTTACCCCTGGTGTCTGTGTAATTCCAGATTTCTTTGTTAGAAAAGCGTTCTAGTTTTCCCATACATTTAAAAAATACTTAGAATTTAAGACCTTTTGCTATCCCTGTTGTGAGTATGTTTCTAATCTCGATTTGTTGAAATATGGAGTCCTTGGATCTCATTTAGGTTAAGAAACCTCCTACCACAAAGGATATTGAAGAAATTTTATCATAAGTGATTCTGTATGTGTGTACAATTAGTCAATGCATGAAAGTTGCCTGTCCAAATTTTAGATTATTACCCATATATGATGCAATAAAAATCGTTTAATGAGTCCATAAGTATCATAGCTTTCCATTCATATGATCGGTTTTCCAAACTTTATGTATTAGAATATGTTTATGATGTCTATTATTGGAAAGTAGTTTTATGGTTTTGGTGTCTCCATAAACTGATATAAAAACCCATCATAGGGAAATATTGTGAAGTGCATTTTGCCTTTCTGTTATGGAAGGGACAGCTGAAACTGAAACTGATTTTTTATTTTCCTTTGGCTACACCTGGTGCCAAACTAGAAAGCTATGAGGGCTGGCATACCAAATAAAGAGTGTAAAGTAATGAGGCCTTTTTTTTTTTATTTGCAGAGGGTTGTAACAGAACTGTAACAGGTCAATATCAATTTGTCCATAGAACAGCAGTCTCTCAGATTAGTAGTAAAGGTAGGTAAAATTGACTGTATATCTAAGCTCCATTGATGTTTGGCTTGTATCAGAAGGACTGAAATTAAACTTGCAGGTCTGCATCACTGCCAAAGCGCAGCTATAAGTTGTGAAGGGCATGAGGAACTGCAACTTCATAAAGTAAAGATTGAATTTGAACATGTCCTGTCTCATCTGGATTTTCGTTTGTTCTGTTTAACTCATACAGCCTTTTGAATTGTTTTCCTAGAATATAACAAGTCTCAATCTACAAGCATATGTGCAGCTGAAAAGCCTTAGATTTTCACAAAATGCTTCATCACATGAAGAATGCTTCCAATCCACGACAGGAGAAACTGGGAGAGAGAATCTCAAGAGCATTGGACAGCAATACGTAAGTGTCGTATTATTTGGGTTAATGGCATTTTATAATGATTACTATGGTCGACGTTTTGTACCAAGCTGAATAAAACTTGGCAGTCCACTATAACAAAAAATTGAAAGCATGGTGACCTGATGTGCTATTAGTCCTTTGTTTATTTTTGATTTCGTTTCCTTTTCGCATTTTGTATTTTTCTCCTCTGTTCTATGTGAGGACCTTTTGTTGTTGGCTTTCGGTAAATGGCTTTGCCGTTTGATGCATTTTTTGTGTGATGCATTTGAGAATTAATTGTTGTTTTGATGCTTTCCATTTATACCTTGCTATCTGAGTGTTAAGTTTCAGAATGTAAGTTTCAATCTCACTCGATTCTTTTTAATGTATTTGGGTCAAATAGATTTCTGATTTTAGCTAATCTCAGTTGTTGCAGTTGCTTTTGTCTCTTACGCATTTTTATTTGTATAGTTTCCTACAGAAAGCTCATCATTCCATTTTTCATTGTAGTGTTAAAGGATTTTATTTTATTTCCTTCTTTGTTGTGCTCTTCCCTTCTTGGAGCTTTTTGCTTCGGAAAAGATGTTTGCTCATTCTTTTCTTTTGACAATAAACATTATGAATTTTAGTGATTGTTCAGTTTTCTGAAGATGTTCCTTTTTGACAGAAAATGGTGTTTACAGTGGCTGACATTGAAAAAAAGCAACCACTTCTTGCAAAACTGTTTCGTCGAAAAGGTATTGAATTTTAACCTTTAATACGGTTGCTCCTCTTAAAGAGCAATCTGAAGAAATATTTCATGCAATTTAAACTGGAATAGCTGGAAGTTGTCTTGGTACTTAGTATGCAGTTCCTTCTAATGCGATATGCGATGCATTGTAACACATGTGAAAGATGTTTTCAGGTGTTTGACCGAGGGATCCCCTATCTATGTTCCCTTTGTTTATGTCTTCTCCGACTTCGGTTGTCTAAAAATAATCTCCTAACAGAATCACACACACCAAAAGCCTCACAGTGACACCATCCTTCTTCCTTCTCTGTCTGATTTCTTTTTTCTTTCACCATTCACCACACACCACCTGTCAAAATGTAGATGATGAGAGATTTTCATCAACCTGGGCCAAATGCAAGATTCAAGGATGTAATCTATATGTTTGAGGTTACCTGTTGTGTTGAAATCAACTAACAATCCGAATTTGAAATTCAAGGACTGTTGTTTCTGGGTTAAAGTTTAGTTAAAGCTGTTTTGCATTTTCTCAAAAAAAAAAAAAAAAAGAGAGAGGCAACTTTACATAATAGAATGACTTGACAAGAGGTATATTTTTGTGTTTTTAGAATTCGAACACAAAGTTTACACGCCGTCTGGTGCGGTGGGACTTACTGGAAGATTTGATCCACTTGTTTTGTTTGAGGAGCTGAAGGACATTGATGGGATGGATTTACAATCAATCACTGTTTTGCCTGGAAATAAGCACATTGAGAAGGATGGATGGCATAGCTATTGTACTAAAAAAATATTGGACTGGGTCTTGGAAAACCTTCAATGTCAAAATGCTGTTTTGGAAGCAGAAATGGAGCAAGTTAAACGTGGGCTTCGGAATAGTCAACATGTTCTTCAAGAGCATGTAAGTGTTCTACCTTCCTGTTTTGACCTCTGACTCCAAAAAATGTTCTAGATGGAGTTTGAAGGCATTTATGTTGCTTAATGGCCATGTGTTGTTCCTTTTGCTTCTCTTATATTGTTTCTCTTTGGATGTCTACTGTGCTTTCTAGTTTCTGATGACTGATAACCAATCAGGATTAGTGTTTCCTTATTGTAACTGGCAGTCATTGACCATTGATTGATATTTGAGAAGTGTTTTATAGACATTAGTAGTGGTGGCTATTAAATCTTCATTATGTGTCAAAAGACAATCATTTGTAGTGTTTTATACTTTCTTTAATTGTACATGTTAAGAAACATCTATACAGTTTTCTTTAGAAGTCAGAAACATCATCTCCTTCCATGTACTATTGCTGTGGGATTCGTATATGTTCTGTATAATGACTTTCCGTAGTACATTTATGCTTTTGTGCCTTGAATTTGCAGGGGCAGATGGAGCAGAAGCTAGATATTTCTGCTATTCTCCCAATAGATTGCATTGCACGCATCATCTCCTTTACATCCCCTCGGGATGCATGTCGATTGTCGCTTGTTTGTCGTGAATTTTGTACCGCGGCAGGGATGGATGCTGTGTGGGAGGGATTTCTGCCTTCTGATTGTGTTGACAATATTTCGTATACAAACTCTCCCTTGTCGGCAAAGGAGAAGTTTTATAATGTTATTCACAAACCACCTGTCCTTCTAGATGACCACTGCGAGGTAAGCAATCATCCATTTGATTCTCTTTTCGATTTGTTTCTAATTACTGTACTTCCCATGGAATCTAATCGAGGGAGATATTGGTTGTTCATGTTGCACATATGCATCTTTATTATTTCCTCTCCTCATTTATTCTTCTTTTTTCCCTAAATGATGTATTTTTCCAAGCAGTCATTTGTTGACATACGGACTGGGAAAAAATGTTTGGTGGTGTGGAATGCTTCACGTATCGTTCGGTTAGTGCTTTACTGTTCTATATTTTATTGTAATGCGCCTTCCTTCCACTTTGTGGTTGTATCACTGGATGAAGATTTTTCTCGTTATTATTACCGTAGTCTTACCATCAGTAGCATATTTCAGAAACTAATGACTTGTTTTTTAAAAAATTTCTCTAGTCGGAGTCGGCCAGCATATCGGTTGTCTTTCGGTTGTATGGACGAGATTGAGAGCAAATTTTTATCACCTAAAACTGCATATGTTGCCCACCTAGTGTATAACGATCGTGAATACACTTATGGTTATGATAGAATCCCGATAGAAATACTTGTGCATCATGAAGGAAGTGGTGCTAGAATACTGCGCCATGTATTTCTGGAACCTTCCGAAGATATGGATGAAGCTATGCTGTCAATACCTCGGGATAGACCAGATGGTTCGAAGGAGATTGTGTTGGGTGAGTTTTTCAATGATTATGGGGACGATGGGGCTAAAATTAAGTGGTATGTGAGGAAGAGAGCTGTTGATAGATTTCGAATGTTGTTGACTTCCTTCCTCATAAAGTCAATTGAGTTTAGGCCCAAGGTTCCCGATTTTTCCTAGCTTATGGTTATGTTTCTGGATGGGAAGATTGCTGTCTTGCAAGGTTGTTGCCTAGACTTTTCAAAGAGACAGTTGTTCCCACTTTATCTTTAATTTTTTTTTTAATGAGATTAATTTGTTTTCGTTTGTATTTAAACTTGTAAAGTGCCGACCCGTTGCTGTGGGCTTGTAACATAACAGGAGTAAATTATTGATTGTTAGAATGAATTGACTGTTAATTTTTAGAAACTATTTTGCACAAATTTTGTCTATAAATATGTAAAAATTCTAGGCGTTACAGATCTGTAGGGTCGAGAGATCTTTTGGTCCTCTGCGGGCATTTGTGGCTTTAAGGGGCCATGAAGAAGGACACCTTTTGCTGCAACATATTTAGTTGTATACTTGGGCCAATTTTCCTTTTGAATTTGCTTGACGAGGCAGGCCCATGCTGATCGTCAGTTAATTAAACTTACGTATACCAGCCTATTTAATTATTCGTTTGGGCTTTTGTCGTCGTCTGAAGATGACGCCTTGGGTTTCATTCATTTGTGGCCCGCTCGCTTATATGAAACAAATCTCAACCCACATTAATTATTTATCCTTTTACCCAGATTTAATTAATTTGATTTTTTTCTTATAAAACGATAAAGAATGGGTATCATCTTAAACTAAAATATTTTTTATTTTAAGAAATATTTTGTTTAGTTAATTTTTTACATTTATGTTTTGAATTTAAAAATGATTAAAATTTTATAAAAAAATAATCCACCATAATTTACTAGAAAATTTAATGATTATAAATTTGAAATTAAATAGGACATTCTTTCCATTAAAAATTATTAAATATGATTAACTTTCAAGCAATACAGATTCAATAGATAACCTTAAAAAATTAACTCGAAAAATTGTGACCTTAAATTAGAATGTCAACAACCCTAGTTGATAATCTTTTTGATCATCGTAATGAGCCCTATAATCTTGTCATAATTTTTATCATTTGAATTCGTCCATGGCAACCTTCACTCGGTTTTTTTTTTTACGAGAAAAAAAGGCATCAGTGGTGTTATCATCGCCCGTCGATCCAGGCCCTGGTCAATACCGGTTCCATCTAGGGATGGCAATGGGTCGGGGTCCCCGCGGGGGAAGGTTCCCCACTCCCACCCCCGTTTTCGAAATGTTTCCCCGTCCCCATCCCCATTCTCCGTTCGGGGGGGAAAATTGCCCCCATCCCCGTTCCCCGCGGGGAATTGGATCCTCGCGGGAACCCCATTCCCCAATTTGATAGATAAAAATTGGTAAAATATATATTTTTAAAGAAGTAATCAAAGCTAATTTATAAACAAATTTAATTATTTTGGCTTACATGATTCAAAGTATAAGACAATAAAATTAAAAATTATTATTAGTTTAATTGTTTTGGCTTACATGATTCAAAATATAAGACAAGAAAATTAAAGATTGTTACTAGTTCATTGTCTTTACTCTTGATTACATACTAGAACACTAAAATAAAATCCAATTGTTGCATTCAACTAACTCAACAATTGCATCTCAAAAATTTTGCCTACTCCCCAATTCCAACTTATTGGTTAATCGGATAATGACTCAAGGGCATTTTTGTATATTTGCTTATTTCTGGGTCCCCGTGGGTCGGGGGGACCATCCCCCGCCCCCATTCTCAAATTCCCCACGGGGCCAAAACGTCCCCCGTCTCCACCCCCGCGGGGGGGAAATTGCCCCCCATCCCCATTCTCCATTTGGGGATTCCCCGCGGATTCCCCGTTAACAGACACCCATTGTCATCCCTAGTTCCATCCTGGCATTAGACCCTCCTTATAGGAGAAACCGCCCACGGGGCACCAAGGACACCCTCACTGGGTTAGACCTACACGAGTTAAATCTATATATAAACCACCCCAAGTAAATTTTTTTGGCAAACAGAAAATCCTACAAAGGCAAGACATTTGACCAAAAAAAAAAACAAAGGCAAGACAAAATAGACAATGGCGGGAAGAGAAACACACACTATCCCCCCAACAATAACAACCACCTCCACCGGAGAGGTCCGATACAGAGGCGTCAGGAAGAGACCGCGGGGCCGGTACGGCGCCGAGACCCGCGACCCGGCCAAGAAAGCCCGGGTCTGGTTGGGCACTTTCGACACCGCCGAGGAGGCCGCGCGTGCTTATGACGCGGCTGCTCTCAAGTTCCGCGGAGCCAAGGCTAAGACCAACTTCCCCACCACCGTTACGACGGCGCAGCAGCAGCTGAACCCCAACCCCAACGCCAATAGCCGTCGAGGAAACGCGACGATCAGCAGTGCGGCGGTGAGTCGTTGTGAAGAGCATGAGGGACTGCAACATCGTAAAGTAAAGATTGAATTTAACTCATCAGGGTTTTCTTGTTTGTTCTGTTTAACTCATACGATCTCTTGAATTGCTTTCCTAGAAGACAAAAAGACTTAATCTACAAGGAGATGTGGGGTTGAAAAGACGTAGAATTTCACAAAAACGCTCCCAATCCACCACAGTAGAAACTGAGAGAGAGCTTCTCAAGAGAATTAGACAGCGATGCGTAAGTGTTTTATTATTTTGGTTATAATGATTACCAAGGTTGAGGTTTCATGCCAAGCTGAATCATTTTTTTTTTTTATATATAAAACGGAGCTGAATTAAAATTGGCAGTCCACTATTACAGAAAATTGAAAGCATGGCCACCCGTTGTGCTATTAATCCTTTTTTAATTTTGTTTCTTTTTTTGCATTTTATATTTTTCTCCTCTGTTCTATGTGAGGACCTTTTGTTCATATATGTTGCTGTTGGCTTGGGGCAAATGGCTTTGCCCGTTTGATGGATTTTTTGTGTGTTGCGTTTACGAATTAATTGCTGTTTGATGCTTTCTACTTATACCTAACATCTGAATGTAAGTTTTAGAATGTAAGTTTCAATCTCACTCCAGTTTTTTTTTTGCATTTAGGTCAAAAGATTTCTAATTTGAGCTAATCTCAGTTGTTGCAGATGCTTTTTTTTTTTGTTATGTATTTTTATTTTTATAGTTTCATACAGAAAGCTCATCATTCCATTTTTCATTGTAGTGGTGAAAGATTTTATTGTATTTCCTTCTTTATGATGCTTTTCCCTTTTTAGAGCCTTTTACTTTGGAAAATATGTTTGCTCATTCTTTTCTGTGACAGTAAACATTATGAATTTTAGTGATTGTTCAGTTGTTTGGAAATGTTCCTTTTGACAGACAATGGTGTTTACAATGGCTTCCGATCGTCCAAATGATATACTTCTTGGAAAATTATTTCGTGGCGTAGGTATTAAATTTTAACCTTTAATCATGTTGCTCCTCTTATACATCAATCTGACAAAATACCTTATGCAATTTAAACTGGAATAGCTGGAAGTTGTCTTGGTACTTAGTATGCAGTTCCTTCTAATGGGGAATCTGATGCATTGATAACACTTGAGAAATATGTTTTAAGTTGTTCTACTACAAGGGATCCCCCTATCTATGATCTTTTTGTTTTTGTCTTCTCCTACTTCGGTTTTCTAAAGATAGTCTCTTAACAGAATCACACACCACTAAAAGCATCACAGTGACACCATCCTTCTTCCTTCTCTGTCTCTTCTCTTTTTTCGTTCACCAATTACCATACAACCTGCCAAAATGGAGATGATGAGTGTTTTTCATCAACCTGGGCCAAATGTAGGATTCAAGGATGTAATTTATATGTTTTAGGTTACCTGTTGTGATGAAATCAAAAAACATTCCTGATTTTAAATTCAAGGACTGTTGTTTTTGGGTTTATTGATTTTGGGGATCAAAATCGATAGCTTTTATCATTTTTTTACATTGTGAAATGGTAGTGTGGTTGGAATATAATATCTTGGGTCCATATGCATTTTCTGTTTAACCTGTAGCATGTATGCGAAATTTCTCGAGAGTTTTATTGTTCACAATCTATATCACTTTAGCACATGCCCGATGAAATAAAATTAGTCATGGTTGTTGAATTTGTTCTGGTAAAATTTATAATGGAAAGGAAGCACCACAGAGAGTCTAAACATGCAATACTATGAGAAGGTAAGAGGAAAGAAATGCTTCTCTTGTTTCACTCTGATTGGGCCAAGTCAAATTGGATGTCCATAATCTCTTGAGTAGCTTCCTTATGTCCTTGTCTTTGGCTCATGTCATGAAGAAAGTATTCTTTATCGTTGTTCTTCCTTTAACAACTTGCTAGTGCACTGCTTTGTGATGTTACAGTTTCTGTTCATAACGTTGCTATATAATCATTACTGCTTGGATCTAAATGTCTATTAATTGCTCATAAAATTTAACTACTGTGTTGTATTCGTTATTTGCCATCCAAGTCAGCAGTACTCACCTTCATTGGTGTTGGTGGTGCTCCCTTGGATTTTTCAGAAGTAACCAATTTGATTCTTATTCCGGTTAAAGCTTAGTTAAAGCTGTCATTTTCTCGCCAAAAGGAACATACAAGATTGACCTGACAAGAGGTATATATTTGTGTGTTTTAGATGTCGAACACAGAACTTACATGTTGCTGGGTAAAGTGGGACTTATTGGAACATTTGATCCACTTGTATTGTTGAAGGAGCTGAAGGACATTTATTGCTTGGATTTAGAATCATTCAGTGTTTTGCCTGTAAATAAGCACATCGAGAAGGATGGATGGCATATCTATTGTACTAAAAAAAAATTGGAAGGGGTCTTGGAAAACCTTCAATGTAAGAATGCTCTTTTGGAAGCAGAAATGGAGCAAGTTAAATGTGGGCTTCGTAGTAATCAGCATGTTCTTCAAGAGTGTGTAAGTGTTCTACCTTCCTGTTTTGATCTCTGAGTTCAAAAATTGTTCTGGAGGGAGTTTGAAGGCATATGCATTGCGTAATTGCCATCGATTGTTCCTTTTGCTTCTATTGTACTGTTTCTCTTTATATGTCTATTGTGCTTTCTAGTTTCTGATGACTGAAGCAATCAGGATTAGTGTTTCCTTATTTTAGTTGGCAGTTGTCGACCACTGATTGATGATGTTCCGGAGGTACTTAATAGACATTAGTAGTGGTGGCTATCAATTGTTCATTACGTGTCCAATACAATCATTTGTGAATCACCATTGGTGTTTTATTAGTATACTTTCTTCAATTGTACATGTTAGGAGATGTCTGTATAATTTTGTATTTTCTTTTAGAAGTCGGAGACAACATCTCCTTCCATGTGGTATTGCTGTAGGATTCGTATGTTCTGTAATAATTTTCTGTACTACATTTATGCTTTGTGCCTTGAATTTGCAGGGGCAGATTGAGCAGAAGCTAGATATTTGTGCTATTCTCCCAATAGAGTGCATTGCACGCATCATCTCCTTTACATCCCCTCTGGATGCGTGTCGATTGTCGCTTGTTTGTCGTGAATTTTGTACCGCGGCAGGGATGGATGCTGTGTGGGAGAGATTTCTGCCTTCTGATTGTGTTGACAATATTTCGTGTACAAACTCTCTCTTGTCGGCTAAGGATAAGGTTTATAGTATTATTCACAAACCACCTGTCCTTCTAGACGATCACTGCGAGGTAAGGAATCATCCATTTGATTCTCTTCTAGACGATCACAAACCTGTACTCCTCATTGAATCTAATGGAGGGAGATATTGGTAGTTCATATTGCACATATGCATCTTTATTACTTCCTCTCCTCATTTATTCTTCTTCTTTTTTCTTTTTTTCCCCCCTAAATGATGTATTTTTCCAAGCAGTGTTTTGTTGACAGACGGACTGGGAAAAAAAGTTTGGTGGCGTGGAATGCTTCACGTATCATCCGGTTAGTGCTTTACTATTCTAAATTTATTGTAATGCGCCTTTCTTCCATTGTGGTTTGGTTGTATCACTACATGAAGATTTTACTCGTTATTATGCCATTGTTGTCTCAATGACCGCACTGACATTGAAATGCCATGCCATTGTTACCATGAGTAGCATATTTCAGAAATTAATGACATATTCTTTAAAATTTTCTCTAGTGGGAGTCAACCAACATATCTGCTGCAGTTTGGTTATTTTTGCGGGATTGAGAGCAAATATTTATCACCTAAAACTGCATATGTTGCCCACGTAGTGTTTGACAAGCCTCATTACAGATATGGTTATGATAGAGTCCCGATAGAAATATTTATGCATCATGAAGGAAGTGGTGCTAGATTACTGCGCCATGTGTTTCTGGAACCTCCCGAAGATATGGATGAAGCTATGGATGCAATGCCTCGAGATAGACCCGATGGTTTGCAGGAGTTTGTGATGGGTGAGTTCTTCAATGATCATGGGGACGATGGGACTAAAATTCAGTGGTATTTGAGGGAGAGATCTGGTGATAGAGGAGGCCAAGTATTGTTTAGTGGCCTCCTCATTAGTAATGGTCGACCACTACCTTCACAGGCCACATCAGTTCCAATTACAAACTTTTTTTTTTCTTTTATAGAACATTTACCAATAACCGAAACTAAAGAAGCTTGATTCTTACATCCAAAATAGAGCCACGCCACGCCACAAAGATTAATGAATCACAAGAAGACGAAATACTAGTACAGAAGACGACTCACCCAGCCACCAGCAAGTTCAGTGGCTCTACGGAAAGCATCAGGATCCAGTATAACTCCATTAACCCCAGCATTATTTACCAAAATCGGTACTTGCATAAGAATACACTGAACCTTATATATATAACGCCATAATCTGTTTTTATAAGAAAATAAGACCCAATGGAATGTAACATACAGTACGTAACTATATAGCTACCTCATTGTACACAACTGAAACCATATGTCCTGAAAATGAAAAACAGTGAAGGTATTATCATCATATTTACAAGATATCAAGTTTCCCAAATTTGGTCTCGACAAATTCTGCAAGAGAATCTATATATACTACCAGGGTTTCCCATATCAAGCTGATGGGAACACCAGATTCCTTGTATTTTTTTTTTTTCAAAAAAATGGAATCCTGACACAATTAAGAAAAGATGTCAGCCATTGAAAGGAGGTTTTAACAATCATGCATTGCTGGCAAATGCTCACGTACTATATGCCTTAGAGTTCATCGTCACAGTCACTTCAAATTCATCGCTTTGCTATTTTTTATTTTTTTTTGTAACGGAGGTACCCATAAATCACACCTTACTTGCGTAACCAAATATTTAATACCTTATTTTTTTTGTTATCATAATCAATCTTGAATACTCAGCTGATCGATTACATTCTCAATAACGTACGTGTTACAGTTAAAAATGTCAATTTTCAACGGCTTCTTGGGAGACAACAATTGGATTGAGCCCTTTTTCATTCTTATTATAGCAAATCCTAGAGATTTTGTATTTAACACAAAAATTGGATTTAGGCCATACGTAATCTTAATATTTAATGAGGATGCTGTTGTGATACTCTCTTATACATTCCAAAAGAAAGACGATAAAACACAACTCAAAACCCTTCATGCATATGGTGGCATTTGGATTGATTGACCACAATCTTTCGTAGTAGCAGCAAAAGAAAAAGGGATAAACCTTTCCTTACAATATGCTTGGAGGGATCATGAGCTACGACTCAACTGAAAAGTCTTGAGAAAAAATCATATCTTTTGGTTTGCTTGTACTTTCGGGAACAAGAATTGGATATGCACCCACTTGTTCGTGTTCTTCTTTCCAAAGATCTTGTCTTATTGTAAGATTGTTCGATCAAAACCGCGTACACATATTCAATGCAGATTCCAATTTTCTTATATTGTTGCCAGCTTGCGCTTTAAATTTGATATGATGTTTTGGAGTATGTTGATTCTTTGTTTTTAGTATTGAAATTATTAAAATTTCCTCCTGGATGGTAGCCTACAAAGTCAAATACAGTTTATGGTTATAATTCCTTGGATGAGAACTAGAAGGTAAAGGACAGTTTTGTTTTAGAAGTTAGAATTGATACTTCAAATATATATATACTACAAGCTTAGGCCTTCAAAATGAAACTTCAAGATATTTGCGAATGTAGTGATTAAGAAGGATTATATATATTGTTTTCCGAATGCTTCATGCATTTTCTTCATGAACCAAATGATTTAAGGCTTCAAAAGTCAAAGCTAGCGACTTGGTGCTTGCCTCACACAGAGGGATGTTTTATAGTCACTATTAAAATGTTATTCAAGGTGACAAGCTTAAAGTATGTGACAAGGAAGAAAATGATCGATCAGTTGTTTATAAAACAGCAAAGACTAAAATTAAACCATGCATCGGATTGAGGGGAGGCGTATGCTTACATCTAAATTTGACAGGAAATTATAACGATGGAGCCAGGAAGTTCCAAAACTTTTTCCCAATTGTTTAGTTGACAATATATCTATTAGAACAACCTCAACTTTCAATTCTAGATAACAATGACATATACCTTGATTTTTTCTGCAAAAAATTAATTTAACCGTATTATTTTATCCTTTAAGATTAGAGAAATCCAATATTTACAAAACTTGAGAAAACTTTAAACGTGAATCAAAGTGAACTGGATGAGAAATAATTAATTAGTTCATATAAAAATTATAATTAGTTAAGAATGGTGGTGTTTTAGGCTCTTAATTATTTAACAAAATGCATACAATTGCGAGGAAGATATCTTGAACCGCAGCAACCTTGAACTGCTACGGTTGGTACACAGCAGATACCCGACAACAAATCGAAACAGTCCGCTAAATCAATGCCACGTGGCAGTAGTTTATGCTGAGCTAAGCCAGTGAGGTGTAACAGACCGCGGCTACGGGCCTACTCGCGACGGTTATGTAGAGAGGAATAAAAGATACCGGCTTGAGAATATTCCTCTGAGGAGTGGGGCCCAACTACTCTCAATACATGTTGAACACAACAAAACGGTCAGGAAAATGTTAAGGAAAAGCGCCCCTCAATGTTCTTATCATAGACTCCCACCTTAATCACCCTCCATTTACAATTTACTCAGCTTCTTAATTGCCACCGACCACTTGGTCCGGGTGTGGGGGTTTATTAGTTTGGGATAGGTTGGGGATTAAGGGTTGTGTTAGGGGTAGTTTAGGTAGATTAGGATATTGGGTTGGGCGTGGGGCCCCTTAGGATGAAAAAAAAAAAATAATAAGCTTCTTAATTGATATAAGAAGGATCAAACCATGCTAGTTTTTTGTTTCATTTTTGTAAACAATGCCAAAGAAAAACATTTGCTCCTGGATTGGTTATAAATTAAGGTTAAAATGTTCTGTCTTGTGTCTGAAAAAACAAAAAAAGGTTGTGGCTAACACCTTAAATGCGTTGAATCAATATTTTAGACTACAAAGACCAATTTTTTTTTTCACAAGTTGGGAAATATATATGTAATATGTAAATTTCTGAAACTATGATGCATTTGACCATCAAGAAATCATCGCATCCACTGCGACGGGAAAAAGAAAGCTAGACTGATTTTTTTTTTCCTTTTAGTGAAATGCTTGTGGTCTAATTGTGGAAAATGTGAGTAAATATATTGGTACAGTAGATTAGTCTAAAGTTTTGTGACATTTGAAACGTATGGATCAACTATATGACTTTATTGCACCTGGAAAAATTAATACAAGTCATGGGAGTATGGAAATTAGAAGCACAAATTATGGTGAAATAATGTCCAAGACTCCCCTAGATATGGCTTTACCATTACAAATTAGGACACTTGGAAACACATGTGAATCACTCTGCATCGAAACTAGATAGATGAGACCTTAAGTTAGACAATTTCTCCACCTCTTCCACATTAGGCTGCAAATTTGCATTACGCAACTCTACACAATTGGCTCTTCACACACAAAAAAAAAAAGGTTTAGAAAATACACACAATTAGAAATGACTTGAATATGACTCGTTAACCAATCAAACCAAAAGGCCATATCAAGGTCACCTTTCATAAAAAATTACCCCAAAAAGTAAAACCAAAAGGCCCATATTAAGCCAGGAAAGGTCTCTTCCATAGTATGCCAGTCTGTTAAAAAAACCCGTATTAAAAATTCTTGACATCATTTTCAAACAGGTTAGAATAAAGGCCCCCCAACAAGAGGCAACCTTCCTCTCGAAGGAAGCAAACTACTAACAAGGAAGAGCACAAAAGTAGCTTAAATAAACAAAAGTAATTACTATATGGTTAATAATATACAAATTACTAGTATTACTTACTTTTGTAACTACAATAATGGCATAATGCAATCTCTTCCTCGTGGAATTCAGTGTATGGAATTCCATCAAGCATTTGTTTACTCATTAAGTAGCTCTCTCGGGCTGATTTGTTTTATAGCAAAAAATCATTAGAACTCAGGACAAGTAACCTCTTTTCTTGCCTAATCACAGCTACATAGACTTCTTCTTCATAAACGAACAAGTCACCACCATAGAGCCCAGCAACCAAAAAAATCCAAACACTATATAGTTAGTTATCACTTCTCATTTTCAGTGAGGTCAACACAAAAATTCTACCTGATGGAGAAATTTTGATGATAGAGTTGATCATTGAATCCGACCATGGCCGTTGTGAGTCCTGTGCCCGCTGCTATCGCGCAACCGGCGAGTCCGGCGACGTACGGCGCGTTTAGAGCAGCGGTGGGGAACATGGCGGCGGCGGCGAGCAGCAGGAGAGAGATTGTGGAGGAGGAAGTGCCGCCGGCGCGGGTGATCGAGGAGAGAATCTACGTGGCGGTGGGGAGAACGGTTAAGGAGAGTAAATCGGTGCTGCTTTGGGCGTTACAGAATTCTGGAGGGAAGAGAATTTGCATCCTCCACGTGCACCAACCCGCGCAGATGATACCGTTAAGTAAGTCTCTTTTCTTTTTCTTTTTTCACTGGTTTCTAGTATTTAAGGCTATAGTTTTTAAAACTGGGGCGGTTGGTTAATTTTGGTTGCAGTGGGGACTAAATTTCCTGCGGCGGCGCTTAAGGAGCAGGAGGTGAGGGCTTACCGGGAAATCGAGCGGCAGGAGATGAATAAGGTGCTTGATGAGTACCTTCTTCTCGGCCGGCGAATGGGGGTATGAGTTCGTTACACGTGGCGTTATTTTGTGTTACAGGTTTTGGTTTTGGGTTTTAGTTTAAAAAACTGAAGAGTTTTAACGGGATTGTAGGTGAGAGCGGAGAAATTGCATATTGAGATGGAGAATATTGAGAAGGGGATTCTGGAGCTGGTTTCCCAGAATGGTATCAGGAAGCTTGTTATGGGAGCAGCAGCTGATAAGCGCTTTTCCAAGTATAAATTAGAAACTGTTACTAACTCTGTTGGGTGCAGTTAAAATGTTTGGTTTCTGAATTATCCTTGTCGATCTAATGTGCAGGAACATGATGGACCTCAAGTCTAAGAAGGCGATTTCGGTGCGTTTGCAAGCGCCTTCTTCTTGTCACATATGGTTTGTCTGTAAAGGGCACCTTATTCATACTAGGTATGCTTGAAATTTGAAGTCCTTGTTATGTTTTCTCTTTAGAAGAAGGAAAGTTAAACAGGATGATGGTTTGTATTTGCAACATTCAAAAATACTTCAAAAGGAACCTTCTTAGTTTTCCCATATAGTAGGTTAATAACTAGACAGGCGATAGACCACATATTTTAAGGGCACAATTATTTGCGCAGTTGTTGGAGTCAGTTTTAATGCTTTCTTAACATTTATGGCTGACCATTGTGTGACTTCATTGCCAAACAGGGAAGCTACATTGGTTGCAACTGATGGTGTACAGGAGGGATCTTCATTGCATCAAGAGAATCCAAACACTGAAATTGGACAACAGAGTCGTCTGAGATCGCATTCTATTTCCCTAGGCCAAAGCAGTAATGGGGTTCTCAGTAGTCCAGCTCAACAGCTGTTTCGCCGAGTAAAATCTCTGACTGTTGGAGGAAATGGGGGAAGCATTACTGCTCCCACTTCCCCAGAGCCGCCAACCCCATGGACCAGGTCTGATGCGGAAGCTAGTTCTGATGAAGGTGATGTGTTATCAAGGAGGAGTATTTCCCAGTCTTCAGTTCTATCATCGTGCTCCTCAAGTGGAATGACCAGTGTGGGTTTGATTCCACCCGAAGTGCGAAATGATATAGTGTTAGAGTTAGCCACACTAGCTCAGCCCCAAGACAGTTTTCGTCATTCATCTCCCCCTAGTGTTCTGGTATTGCTAAACCTATCATTTGATGAATATTTTCATTTAAACTATTCAAACCAATTTAGCAAGTGTGGTTAGGGTATGATTGTGTGCGTATCACTTGTTTTTTCATAGCTCTGATCTCACTTTGAGGATAGGAATGCTATGTATGTGCTACTCGCTCGAAAAGTGTGTAATGAAAGACGAATTCTAGCAGGATGGAAGTGTGGAGGATCCTCTTTATGATCAACTTGAGCATGCAATGGCTGAGGCTGCTAATTCAAGGCGGGAAGCATTTGATGAGGCTGTAAGGCGCTCCAAGGCTGAGAAGGAAGCTATTGAGGCCATTCGCAAGGTAAAATTTTTCTTGCAAGACCCTGCTTTGTCATTTTCCTCTCGATTTTAAGGAAGATTGAGCTTCAAAAATAGTGAGGTTTGAAACATGTATGTCCAAACTGGTGCAAGTTTAGATGGCAGGCTGGCCAGGTATACCAGTAGTGGATTCTATTTTATGATTGGCTTTTGCTATTTTACGGACTTCTAAATTGTATCTCGCAATGACTCCAGAACTTCATGATACTAGAATGTACTAGAGAAAGTATCCCTTCTTTCTTTCCACATTCCCATCTGTGAGCTATATAGTGACACAATGTCGTTCACAGATGCTAATAGAAATTTTAGGGTCTATACGCTATATCCGTGGAATAGGCTTATCCTTTTATTCTACTAACTTGGAAAAATTCAAAATACTTAAATTGGATGTTCACAGGCCAAATTTTCGGAAAATTTGTACGCTGAGGAGGCAAGGCAACGTAAAGAAATCGAGGAGGCACTGGGAAGAGAAAAGGAAAAAATGGAAACGATGAAGAATGAACGGGACAGAGTCATGGAAGAACTTCGTACTGCCTTGAATCTGAAAGCATCGCTGGAGATCCAAATTGCAGAATCTGATCAAATGGTGAAGGAGTTGGAGCAGAAAATAATATCTGCTGTGGACCTGTTGAAAACTTACAAGAAAGAACGAGATGAATTACAACTGGAGCGTGACAATGCACTGAAAGAAGCTGAGGAGCTGAGAAGAAGTCAGGCAGAGGCCTCAAGCTCGCACATGCCTCAATTATTCTCGGAGTTCTCTTTCTCAGAGATTGAGGAGGCTACTCGAAACTTTGATCCATCTCTCAAGATTGGGGAGGGGGGTTATGGTAGCATTTATAGGGGTCTATTGCGCCACACTGAGGTAGCCATAAAGATGCTGCACTCTCATAGCTTGCAAGGCCCCTCAGAATTTCAGCAGGAGGTACTTAATTACTAGCACTCTTTCTTCAATAACTGAACCCTTTTACTTTCATGGAGATATTTCATATGGATTTTCTGTTCAGCGTCAGTATAAATACTAATAATTGAAAATGTTACCGTTGTCTATTTGGTTTACACACTTGGCAATAGAAATTAAGAGCATGTGGCTTTCTGGTACCTCAGGGCTCAGACTAATAAAGTGATTGCCATGCATTTTACTAGCTACTCTGTTGTTGTTCTAGCGATTGCTAAATCATTATCTTGTTGATAACCGTCATATTGTAATGGTATGCATGCAATAAAACTTGTATTAGCATAAATATACAACTGTCTTCAGTTTATCTTGCAAGTAAACTAAACTACTATTGTTAATTCAAATACTAATGTTCTCGTGCAGTTTGATATTCTTAACCTTAACAGATAAATTTGAAATTTTGAATTGACTGTGCACGAGTTGATTATATAGACACTTATTTTATGGTTTGTGCTTTCACATAGTGGAAACCAAGTACCTGTAACTTCGTTTTGGAAGAGTGAAATTTTGATTATATTATATTTCCACTGAATGTCATTTGCTTGTTGAATATCAGGTTGATATTTTGAGCAAGATGCGGCATCCAAATCTCGTCACTCTCGTTGGAGCCTGTCCGGAAGCTTGGACTCTTGTCTACGAGTATCTTCCTAATGGAAGCCTTGAAGATCGACTGAGCTGCATGGACAATTCTCCTCCTCTATCATGGCAATTCCGAATACGCATTGCTACTGAATTATGCTCCGTTCTCATCTTTCTTCACTCTTGTAAGCCACACAGTATAGTGCATGGTGACCTGAAACCTGCAAACATCCTCCTTGACTCTAATTTTGTCAGTAAACTAAGTGACTTTGGAATATCCCGTCTGCTCGGTCATCAAGATGATTCGACCCACACAACAGAAATCTGTAGAACCGACCCCAAAGGCACTTTTGTATACATGGATCCTGAATTTCTTTCCACGGGAGAGCTTACTTCAAAGTCGGATGTTTACTCATTTGGAATTATATTGCTAAGGTTGTTAACAGGGAGACCAGCTTTGGGGATAATAAAGGAGGTGCAGTATGCATTAGATAAAGGAAACTTGAAAATGCTCTTGGATCCTTTAGCAGGGGATTGGCCATTTGTGCAAGCTGAACAATTGACTCACTTAGCACTGAGGTGTTGTGAATTGAATCGGAAGAACCGGCCAGATCTTGCTTCAGAGGTGTGGAGGGTGCTAGAACCTATGAAAGCTTCATGTGGAGGCTCATCATGTTTCCGGTTTTCTTCAGAAGAGCATTTCCAACCTCCATCATATTTCATATGCCCCATTTTCCAGGCAAGTTTTATACGTCAGCATCCTTTCCTTTTTCTTAGTTTTTCAAGTCACTCAATTGTCTGACTTTCTTGATTGCTTATAGCTTCTTGATAGTTTAAACACTAAACTCCTAATGCCTGTCAAATTTTTATGTTTTCATCTCTGCCTTTGGAGCTGCTTTGTTGGCTGATCAATTCTTTTAACAAGCAGGAAGTTATGCGAGATCCACATGTAGCAGCAGATGGTTTCACCTACGAGGCAGAGGCTCTGAAAGGGTGGCTGGACAGCGGGCATAATACTTCACCCATGACCAACCTGACACTCTCGCACACCAATCTTGTGCCCAACCATGCACTTCGTTCGGCAATCCAGGAGTGGCTGCAACAGCATTAAAACCTCTGGAATCCGCTTCTTCTCGATTCACATTGTTCATAATATTTGTTGGAGAACCAGAAATGATGGTCTCAATACTTATTTTCGTACCCTTTTTGTTTTAAGTGTTGGGATTACGAATTATATAGAACATCTTCAGATACTTTCGTCACTTCATATCTGTATAGAAGATAGAGCTTGTATAATTTTATATGATCGATATCATAGCTTCTACTTTCAAAGTGGCTGTTCGTGAAATTAAGTGAAAGAACATAAAAAATTGGCCGTGATTTGAGAGAAAGGGCTTCCTGGATTTCTTTGATATAGAGATTTCTTGGGTATTCTCTTCGTTAATTGTTACGCTTGATTTTGGATGTACTTGCCTTACTTGGGACTCGCTTGGGCCTTCGTTTCTTCTTGGTCTATAATCTTTTTGGGCTTGATTTTCCACATCAAGGCCTTGTAATCGGATTCTTCGCGTCACATGGAAGTTATTGAGTTTACAATTGTTGATATTGCACGGGTAGGTCCCCAACAGGAAGCCTGCTAAAAATAGTATTATGTCTGAACTCTTCTCTCGGTCTCAAAAGAATGTTGTGTCACTTTTGCATTTACTTGTATAAATAGATAAAAGAAAGAAAAATTTCTATAAATAAAGTGAGATGGGATTTTTGGAGATAGGTGATTGAGACCTTGATTGGACGAGGAGTTGTTTGACGTTGATAGTGACAATGAGAATGCAAGTAAGAAAAGTATGCAAGACAGAGGAAGAAGTTGACCAAGAGATTATGATCGTAATAAGTACCATAATGATAATAAACATAATTAAGTAATTACATGGACGATGACGGTGGCGATGGTACCATACGTGTTGTATAATATTTAAATTTGTGTTGAAATTTTAGACAAAGGTGGATGTGTGTGTGGGTGGGTGTTGGTATGGTCGGAATTTGGCATGGCTCACGTTTTAATATGTTTTTATGCGGCGATGACTAAAATATTATTTGTTACTACTTTTTTAGCCTTTGTTTGCCAAGTTTACAATTGGGAGTTATACTGTTATAGTATTAAATCTTCTAATCTTTCAATGAAAAAAATTTACACCTCAGCTAATTTTTGTGGAGCAGTTGTTGTCTTTACTTTAGATCACAGTGATTTGTTGTGTTCCAGCTCATTTTTTCATGTGCTTTCTCTGTTTTTGACAAGATACATCAGCCATTTTTCGACAAGAACAAAAAATAATAAAATTCTAGGACCCAAATGGATTTGCAGACAAATCAAAATTCTTGGGCCAAAGCCCAAGAGACGACCACCCAAATAAAATAATGAGTCCATGTCCAATCAACCCCACGTGTAATTCCGCCATCATAAATGGGTACATGTGTGAAGAGCTGACCAGACATTTTTATCCATGTGGGGGACCCCCTTTTCTTGTTCTGGTGCCGTATGGCCAACGAAAGTTTGTGTGTCAGATGCACTATCAATCTCCATCTATTCCTGAACACGTGGCGACCATCGACGGCCTTGATCTGCGGATAAGCCGGACTGTGACCTTTGACTCTGATGTTTTGAGAGACGATGACAAACAGAAACCTGCCACGTAAACCGTCTCCCGTGTGGTGGAGCACAGTGGATAGAACTTAAAGTGAATTATTTATTGTTTATTCCGCCGTCTTATCCGTACGGTCTATACGGAGCCTTTTTAACCAGCTCAGACAGTAGCCGGTAACCTCTGCGGATGGTTTAGAAAAACCGACCCACGCGCTTCGGCTTTTTTTTTTTCAACAACTTCGCGCCTAGTTGGTGAAACCACCACCAAAGTCGTTATCTTGGTCTTTGTTGCCTTTTAGGCTGGTAATAATAATTTCCAGCGTAGCTTACTATTTTATTTACTGTCTACGGTAATTAAGAATGCTCGTTTGTAATTTTTTTTGTTTATTTTTAGATATTGACTTCTCTACTACTCGAATTATTGGATCTATATGGGCTATCAGATAATTCAATCTGAGACTGAAACATCTTTTTTAAAAAAATCTGAAAATGTCTTGTCATTATTCAAGAAAAAAAAAAAAACAGAACCATGCTTCTACACAACAAGCTCTTTGAAATGGACGTGCACGATTGTCAGTAGGTTCCACATCATAAGCTACGTGGGGTATGTGCTATGTTTTATCCTCAACAACTATTTTTGTATACTTCTTTTATTTTCTCCAAATAAAAAAGAAATTTCATCTTTTCTCCTTTACACAGTAATATTTATTTTTGGGGTTAAATTATTAAACACATGAAAATAATGAAGTACCTGCTGCAGTAAACAACTATTCACCTGCACAGGTTTATTGCAAAGCCGACGTCTACGCCTACAACCCGAGGAGCGTGGCTTTCAAGTGCCTCATGGTCGCGTGTTTCAGATGGCCATCTCAAAGAGAAGCAACGAGGAAACCAGGTATAGTAGCAGTAAGAACACGGCGTTTTTTTCATGTCCCATGCTAAAACGACAAATTGTACAAAAAAAAAAGAAAAGAAAAAAAAGCAAAGCCAAACTCCACTCCACGATATTTGTCTCCGTACTTCAGCCCCTCCCTTCTCTCTC
Organism: Turnera subulata; assembly: GCA_028386065.3. NCBI lineage: Eukaryota > Viridiplantae > Streptophyta > Magnoliopsida > Malpighiales > Passifloraceae > Turnera > Turnera subulata. The sequence goes on along the minus strand of JAKUCV010002188.1, from coordinate 108,520 downwards.
TCTCTCTCTCCATTTTTCTCTTCACATTTCCTCTCTTCTTCTTCTTCTCTTCAATCTCTCCGGGAACAAACCCTAATTTTAACAAAATATACACTTCAGTGACTCACTCTTCAATGGACAGGCATGGCTACCTGTGCCTAGCTGCTCTTATACTAGCTCTAGGTCCCTGCTTGGGATCAGCAGGAGACATAGTGCACCAGGACGACGTCGCTCCAAAGCGGCCTGGCTGCGACAACAATTTCGTTCTGGTAATTATATTATCCGTGTATAAAATGCTCCTACTAGTTTTTTAATTATTTTTGAATTTATTATTGTAGTGTTTTTTTAATTTTGTTTTTTGCTTGATATTGAGAGAAAAGTAAAGTTAGCGAATAGTGAATTTTTTGCCGGTAAAGGAAAGTTGAATGGAAGTTTCTGTTGATTTTGACCTGAACGGTTACTGTGTGGACTTAATAGACTGTGTAATTTATGACTTCGTTTTCTCTGATTCTTCTCTCCCTGTTTGGTGGCTGTGAAAACGAGAGAGATAGTAAAGGTAGCTAAATTTTGGAGGTAACTTGTGGAAATTATAGTTTGAATATTTTTAAAAATGCTTCTGTTCAGTGCCATGGATTATTCTGTCTGTTTTATGTATTTAATTGTGGAGATCTTTTTTATTTTTGTTTTGTGGCTCGAAATCGTGAGTGAATGGCTGGCTAGTCTTGTTCGCGAAGCTTGATCCAGCTCTGTTCTAATTTTTGCTGTAGGTGAAAGTGCCGACCTGGGTTGGTGATGTTGAAGATATCGAGTATGTTGGTGTTGGTGCTCGATTTGGGCCTACTCTGGAATCGAAGGAAAAACACGCTAATCGATCTAGAGTTGTTCTGGCAGATCCTCCTGATTGTTGTCAACCGCCTAAGAATAAGGTTTTTCAAATTGTGATCCCTTTTCAATGTACTCCTCCATTTTTTGACTGTTCTGCATAGATGCCTTCATTTGGTTCGTGATTATGTTTATACATTAATTGATTAGTTTTCTTCTCTGAATTTTGAATGATTTTGCTCACCGGTAGCTTAATGGAGAGGTAGTAGTGGCATACCGGGGTAATTGCAGCTTCACAACCAAAGCAAATGCTGCTGAACAGGCTGATGCTTCAGCGATTCTTATAATAAACAACGGCACAGGTGCTTAAGTAATTCTCATCCTCCTCTGTTCTGGGTTTGATTATCTGTATAATCATGTTGAATACATCAGATATCAGCTTGATGGAACTTAATATATAGCATATAGCTTTGAACTCCTCACTTTGAGGCTAGTTCTCTTTTGGTTCATTATTATCGAATATTTATTTCTGCAGTTTGGAATTTTGATTTTTTTCTTTCTTCTCTTGCAGAACTTTTTAAGATGGTTTGTGAACCCAATGAAACTGACATAAGTATTGGCATTCCGGCTGTCATGCTTCCACAAGATGCCGGTGAAAATTTGGAAAAGTTTATAAAGAACAACTCAATTGGTATGTATTTCTTGAACACTCGTGTTCACTTAGGCAGATGGCTCAGTTGATGTAACTCTTCTTGCTCTGCCCTGCTGGTCTGTGTGCCAGATAGGTTTATCTAGTATGTACGGTTTATCTTGTGTTCTATCTAACATGAATTTTTATCCCAGTGTTTTATCTGAATGATTTCATATGTTTGATCCGTTTTCTTCAGTTTATGTGCAGTTATACTCTCCAAAGCGTCCTCTAGTTGATGTTGCAGAAGTGTTCTTATGGCTTATGGCTGTTGGAACCATATTAGTTGCTTCCTATTGGTCGGCTTGGAGTGCAAGAGAGGCTGCAATAGAGCTAGACAAACTGTTAAAGGTCTTCTCAGGCAAAGATATCCTAGTCTATATGACATTTTGGAGCATAATTGGTGAATAGTTCCCTGATTCTTTGAAGTGATTTTAAACTTGTACTTGCAGGATGGTTCGGATGAAATAGTACATAAGGATGGTGCGTATTCCAGTAATATTGTTAATATAAACACAACTTCAGCAATTCTCTTTGTCGTGGTTGCTTCATGTTTCTTGGTTATGCTTTACAAGCTTATGTCACTCCGGTTTATTGAGGTTCTGGTAGTTCTCTTCTGCATTGGAGGTGTAGAGGTACGTCTCTTTGTAACTGGTATTACTACAATGTTTTCAGTATGCATATAGAAGTCGGTGAGGATGCTTGACGTGCATTGTTTATTGGATGTCATCCTTGTGGAATGTCTGTATCTTGATTTCTGACAATTCCAGCTTCTGACAGGATTTTATTGTGTTAGACAACTCATCTATCATTGTTGTGCATTATTTCTATTTTTTGATTCAAAGTTGCAGTATACATTCTAGGGAACATAAGTGCCACCGTTGTGCACTTTTTCCATCTATCCTGAACAAAATTGTATGCACTTTTTTTACATCTCCTAAACTACATTTTATACTTATGTGCACCATTACCAGTGCCACTTTTGCTTTTGTATACATACATATCCATTTTGATCACATGAATTCATTCACACAGCTTAAATGTTGTTTGGTGTTCGTTCCAGATTGCTTAGTTCTCTACTTCTTTACTATCAATCTTGAACCTGGAATTTTGTTGATTTGCAGGGTTTGCAGACTTGTCTGGTTGCTTTACTATCATGGTATGTTTTTATCTTTTATTAATTGTTACGATAAATGGTATAAAATTCAAGCAAACATATATTTAGCATATTGAATTATGTGGCTGACAACCTGTGCAGCTTCAGATGGTTTCAACACGCTGGAGAGTCCTTTGTGAAAGCTCCTTTCTTTGGAGCTGTCTCACATCTAACATTGGCAGTCTCCCCCTTCTGCATAGCATTTGCTGTTGTTTGGGCAGTTTACCGTCGTGTTTCCTTTGCTTGGATTGGTCAAGATATCCTTGTAAGACAAAATTTCTATTTCATCCTATCTGTTTTAAGTCATTATGCCGAATTTCAAGTTTCAGATGAGCATTGAACGGACATTGCTGATTGCAAACGTTTCCTCATATGGCAAATTAGCTTTTTGTCCTCCCTTCTCTGAATGCTGCGCGGGGATATGAAATAGCTGTGATATGGAAAACATAGACATGCCAGATCACCATCCAAACACGATAGTCAAGTCAAAATCTCATTGCTAAAATTGTACCATGTTGATCTGCAAGCCAATGCTAAACTTCTAACACGAATAATAAGAAGATAAACTTCCAATAGACTTGAACCTACTGCTGATCCCCTTTACTGTTGCTCTTCAGCTTTCTCATATTGCTATGTAGCACATAGTCTCTTGGATTGTTGATATAATGGAATGCTTAGTACTTGAAATACCAACTAATTTTCTCTTTCATTCATCTCCTTCGACCAGGGTATCACATTGATCATTACTGTTCTACAGATTGTTCAAGTACCGAACCTCAAGGTGATTCTGCAAACTCTTATAATATTTTAACTTTTTAATTTTTTCAAGTGCATACCCTGACTTAGGTTGTGAGTTTATTTTATTAGAAACCCTTCAATGCTGATTGTAATGTCTTTTCTCTTTTCTGTGTGGAAAAAAATGATGAATTAGGTTGGAACAGTTCTCCTTAGTTGTGCCTTCTTGTACGACATCTTTTGGGTATTTGTTTCCAAATGGTGGTTCAAGGAGAGTGTGATGATAGTGGTAAGTGGTGTTAAACCGTTGTTTGATTTTGGAGATCAATGTCATTGGATCAGAAAATGTGTAATTCTTTGCTGCCTACCTCTTTTGGACAGGTAGCTCGTGGTGATAAGAGTGGAGAGGATGGTATACCGATGTTATTGAAAATCCCACGAATGTTCGATCCTTGGGGCGGCTATAGTATCATTGGATTCGGTGACATCATCCTACCAGGACTCCTTGTAGCTTTTTCACTAAGGTTTGAATGTTAAGATCTTTGCCTTGAGTTTAAGATCCCTCAAATCCCTTAAATTTTGTACAATATATGTAGCTATTTATATGTATCTTGATGAGCTAAAACTGATAATTTTTCAGCTTTATGTGATATTCGTTAATATTTTGTTTCCCAAGCCAAAACTTTCCTGAATTAGAAAGTGGTCTTTTCCCAGCTTTTTCATCAAGTAAATTGGTAAAACCATGCATTCATGAGCATTGTATACTTTGGACGTGATGACATGTGGAACAGCATACTTACCCCATGAAAACTTCGCCATGCTTTCCTTCTTTATCATCGTAAATCTTACTGTACAGTATAAATTGAATCATGAATGGATCTTTCGACCAGGTATGATTGGCTGGCTAAGAAGACTCTTCGTGAAGGATATTTCGTCTGGGCAATGACTGCTTATGGTTTAGGTATGGATATTTTACAAGCTTTTTAACAGTTTACTAAAGGTGCATGTGCTAATCTATAAGAATTTAGACTTTGTCTCGTTATTTGCTGCTTACACTAGAGCTGCCTAATGCCACATCACATACATTGTTTGATGTAAAGGAAATTGTGTCAGTTTTCCACCTTTATAGGGTTTCCATGGTGGTCATAAGTAGTAAGCACGCCATCCTCTCATGTCATATAAAAGGAGTGGGAGCCCTTATGAAAGGATAGATTGATGTAAATTAATATATGCACTGCTTACTCTTTAGCAATAGATTGAAGTCTGACTTTGCGTTGCGGTGGATCAAGTTCTATCTGGAAAGACCATGATCTTGGATATTAGCCATTGTTTGTCTTGATTTATATCCTCCCTTTAATATTCTTGTAACGTGTAATAGCCTGTCTTTTTGATGACGAATATGCACCACCTTGGTTGCCCATGATCCCTAACCTTGAGATTTGGACTGCAGGTCTTCTGATCACTTATGTTGCTCTGAACATGATGGATGGGCATGGCCAGCCTGCGTTGCTTTACATTGTTCCTTTCACACTTGGTGAGTTATAATAGCTTTAGAAGCCTTTGAATTTTACTTTGATCTATAGAAAACAAGCTATCCTGTGTCACTCCGTCACCCTCTTCCCTTACCAGCATCGATGTAATTGACTTGGTAGCTAGATTGGGATTCCTTGAGTACCATACCTCACTCAAAATATCGACCCCAACCACAAAACTTATCGTATTGGCTGTACTTATTCCACTCTTGTTCATGTTTGCAGGCACGCTTTTGACATTGGGAAAGAAGAGAGGCGATCTGAAAACTCTATGGACAAGAGGAGAACCTGAGAGACCCTGTCCGCACATCCAATTCCAACCTGCAGAATCTGAATAATACACATCCTTGACTGATCCTCTTTGTAGTTATATCTAAGTAGCCATAGTGTTCATCGGATTCAGGAAGGAAATCTGTACAAGTAGTCATAGGAGAGCCTGTAATATCTGTAGTGTAACTTGCCACCTCATTTGCCAATGGCAGCCGATGAAATCGAAAATTTAATCTGCTGATTAGGGCACTGATGTAAGTAGTGGTTCGGAATGCATGTTCTTAGCAAGATCAAAACGCACGAACAGAACAATGCCTGCAATATGCTAAATTTAAGACCTTTGACTTTTGTTTTGATTTATTTACAAATTAAATATATATCCATAGAGCTGCATGCAGCTATCAAACACATCTCATGGAAGTCGGTGAATAAATCTATGGCCAATGGTTTTGAGGGGTAATGATAGAGACTTTATTTAATCATGTTGGGGAACAGAGCGTGGAACAGCTGCTCCCACAAGATCAGAATACAACAAATGTAAACACTCCCCTGGGGCTGAATCAGATGAGAGACCCTTAAGGGATAAGAAAAAGCTAACTTAGTTAAGTAATCAGCACATCGATTAGCTTCACGGAACACATGTCGAAGAAGAACTTGCCAATCCCTCCGAAGCAAATCCTGTATAGCCCGAAGTAACGCCATGGAAGTCGGTGAATAAATCTATGGTCAATGGTTTTAATTTCACGTAGTACTCCCGCATTTATTTTTTTTTTCTTTTGCAGCTTTAAGTTATTGTCAAACCGCCCTTTCGTAAACTGGGCTTAATTATCTCTTAATTAACCTGCCTTGTGGAATGGCTGCACAGAGCAATTCATTTGATAATCCGGTGTACGCCACGCTATATAAGAGAAACAAGTAGCCACACGTTGCAGTCGTTGGCATCAAACCATTGCTGTTCACAACTACAGTCTTTCAACCTTTTTCTTCGAAGGAACAGCTAAAAAACTGTACCGTTACAGAGTGTTCTCTAGTTAGGTAAAGACATTACTACTCCCCAAGTACAACCCCCAAAATACAGTTGTTGCCGCCACCGAACCAGTAGAAAAGGCAGGGACATAACTCTAGAAGAAACAAAAAAAAAAAGGGAAAAGAAAGACAGATGGTCACGGTCCTGAGCAAAATTGATGAATATTACAACCTCACAGCAAGCTTATCACAATCGAGCAAACTAGCTCGTAACAATTACATTTTTGCCTTTTATTCCTTCCATTAAAGTACAAAAGGTTGGCCCCCTCCCTATCAAAATTGCCCCAAGTAAGCATCAGCATTTTCTTTTGTCTTCTCTTTTTTTCCAAGGAAAAGAATCAAAAAATTTATCTAACAAACTTACACGTGGATCCATCAACAACAACAGAGTTCTCTTTGGTTCACTCAAATAAACCACCTCTGTAAGCATCTGGTCAAAATTGTTTGAGCCTTTGGCCACCTGAAGGAGTATCCACGTTGCAAATTCATTTCTGCTCTGCTCCTGATCCTTATCATGCAAGAGTCAATTCATGAGTCAATGAATAGTATATGGTCGACACTAAATGTGGTTCAAAATCATATATTGGGTTTTGATGGCTGCATCAAATATATCAGAACAGCTATATATAGCCCATGAGGTGCAACATTCTAAACATTAGCAAGCTGCATGCAAAATAGTTTTGCAACAGGTATTAACAACCTGGGGTAACAAGAATATGCTTTCTGAAGTTATTTGGATATAATGATTTATCTTCATATGACATTCGCAGTTCCACAGTTCAGATATCATCAAAGGCATAAAGTGTAGGTACAGAATTCACAAAGACAACTGAATAAAAGAACAGATATGATGCCCTAGACAAAAGCAACCACACTAGAATTTGTAATACAATAGTACGAAACAATTGTAATGATCAAGAAAATAAGCTTTCTCTGCCAAGGACAAAAAAACATTTTCCTGGAAAACTGGCGCAGCTGAACAATCTTATGCATTCAGATTATAAATGGCTAAGAAGAAATTATATGGAATGCAGGAAGACATAAGGTGGCATTCATTACAAACATCAAACTGCCAATCTACATATCATATTACATAAAAGCCAAAAACCTTCAAATACTACACAAAAGCAGGTATTATGGATCCTTCCACATTTTAGAGAAAATATCATAACAGAGGAAGACAACATACTTCCATATATTCGCAAGCTGCCGTTGCCATTAACTGAGGAGAAATGAACTGGTCTCCTATCCTGACCCAAAGATAGAAGCTCCTGCATCCTTTCAGGCCAGTCGGAATTCAGTCTCCGTGCAAAATCTTCAACCTCCCTGCATAAAAATATAATTTGTGACTCCATAAACACTCATACTTTGGAAGTAATGCATAAAAGACAAAACTAAAACCGTCAGCAAATGCAGCAAAACAAGATTGAGAACATGAGAAGAGGACGAGGAGGATGCCGGAGTAGTCTAGCTAACTAACAGAAATCATCAGTAGAAATGACATAAGAGAGATCTCAGCTATAGTAGTCTTAAACCTAGATATCAAATGCAAAAGAGCTACCAATGGACTTGTAGCGCATTGGTACTCTTGTGTAAAAAGCAAGAGGGGTGAGGTCTCGGGTTCAAGTCCCACCTTCATCGACTAGTACCAAAAAAAATGCAAAAGAGCTTCTAAATATCACTAGAAAGGGACAGTGAGGAATGGGCAGACTGTTTAATAAGCCCAACTATGTACCGTCTCTTTTTCTTAACAACAACTACTGTAATAAACAGTCAATAAACCAAAAACCAGCTCAAGATCCTATTTTGTAACAACTAAAACAACATGGCCCAAGTTTAGTACCAAACCAAGCATCCCCACACAAAAGCACATTAATGACTTCGTACTCACCTATCTATCTTTTCTTTCAATGCTGGATCGATTTCATCGTCAATATCTACATCATTTGATGGGAAAATGTCATCGTCCACATCTTGTAACTTTGTTGTCCCACTAGGACTAGACTGGGTTTCATTATCAGCCCCCACACTTTGACATGGAGAATTTATGCCATTTGAATCCTACAAATTATTAGTAAGGAAAAGCCTGGTTTGTTAAAACAAATACCAAAACAAAGGAGTGAGAAACAGTGGGTCCAACCTTATTATGAACTTCAACAGTTTCAGTAGAACAAGTGGACTTTTGGTGGTCTTTTCTTTTCCGGTGCTTCTTTTTGTTCTTGGAACTTTTACTAGTTTTGGAATCTGAGAAACAAAACCATATTGGTCAGCCATTTCAATAGGATAGAAAGTAGAAAAAGATTTGAAGCAGCATAAATCTTGGCATCGAAATGTTCAATCAACCATACCAATCACAAAAATTTCCCACAACCATTTTTTAGTACAAAAATACCAGAAATAGCAGCAATGAACTTTCACAATACACAGCAAATACAAACAAGTGACAAAAGTGCAATTCCGTAAAGGGTCCATAAAATGGTAGAACTTCTAGAAAGACAATAAAAAGAAAATCAAGCCCAGGAAGATCATACTGTTAATTTCTTGGATATGTTGACGTTTGATGAGCATAAATCATGAGTTTTCCTGATTAAGGTTTTGTTATACAAGGGTATTCCCCAATAGCATTCTATCGGAGTGAGTTTGGGAGAGGAGTCAGGGGAAAAGAAAGGATAAGTCTCCCATGTTTGTAAGAAGGAAAGAAAGAGGAAGGAAAATTTCCCCTCCAAGTCCATAATTTTTGTTCTCTCCAATTTGCACAGAAAGAGGACAGAAATCAATTTATTTCATTTGGTCTTCTATCAATTCAAAACGTACAGGTAATTAAGAGACCATGTGTAAATTTTTCTAGCTCAGATTATACTCTGATATAACATTGTCCAGTTTGACACTGCTGTAGGGTTTCACTAGGAAGCTTAGCAAATCAAACATGGAGGAAGAAAGTTTAAGAGCTTCAAGAAACACAAGGTATTGACCTTCACTTCCTCCATTAATAAATGACAATAGATCATCAACTGAGCGGTCATCCACACGCTCTTCTTCAGCCTCAACATTCTGAACAATGCATGGAAGAAAAGATCAAGTCATTATCTAAAGTTAACACAGAAATGAATCAACATAAATAAACTAATAATTGTCATGCAAGACGCATGAACCTGCCACATTCCTAAGGGGTAGAACCAAAAATCACAAAGGATAAGATCAAAGAGCAAAGAAAGTCACACTTCACCTTTAGTTTTTCTCTCTCTTTTAGTTCTTTTCTCTTCTTTGCATATAATCGATTAAGAAGTCGAATCCGTGGATCATCAGTGGTGTTCTTCAAAGGCTCCAGCTTCTCTTCCTAAATTAGAAGAGATCACAAGTTAAAATTGCAAAATGGACGGAAAAGGAGATGCTAATTACAGTTCTTAAGCATCAAACACCTCAGTAAGATCATCAGGCAAATGAAATATCTCACGTATCTCTTCGGGCGTTTTCCCTTCTATAATTCGCGCAAGTGCACGACTGGTAAGATCTACTAAAGGCTTTAGCTGGAGACTATCAGCCGCAGATGTCAATTCGCACAGCCTCTTTGTGTCCATTCGGATAAATTTTTCATCAAAAGACTTGCGTTCCTGACCAAAATAACAACCTCTGAGTAGTGCACGGGCTGTTTATCTTCTAAAGTACATAAATTATAGAGCTTTCCAAGGATTATAATCAATTCCAAAATAGTTGGAGCACCAGTCGACAAAATGCTCAGACATGCAAGTTATAGGAACAAGGAAATAACTTAGAACAAAGTCTCAGCCATAAGAAGAAACCTTGTTAGAGCGACCAGGAACTTGATGAAACCTGCAGTAATCAAGAACTAGGCTCAACATGGCAGGGTTTACACGTTGTGGGAGAGAGATAGCATAATTCTTGGACGAACCCATTCCTTTTTGAATTACTTCTTGACATATCATGGGGCAAAACATGGCAACCTCTTGTTCTACTTGCTGAATTGAACCATCCACAGTTTGAAGCCAGATATATGATTTCATCATCTGAGGATGCACGTTAGTGCCAACATAAATTGAGATCAATCTCCTTGTTAAAACACTTTTTTTAAAAAAAAAAGTCTCAGCAGGCTAACAAGCAGTAACCTCAAGTTTTGATAATTTGATGACGGATAAAAAATGAACAACATTTGAGAAAGCCTAAGCGCAAGTCTCACTCTATTACCAAAATGTATAATATCATCTAGGTAGTGTAGCGCATGCCACATTCTGAATATTGATAAGGTGCCAAAAAGGTATGTGAAGTTGTAGCTATCCAGACCAAAGAGGGGGAAACTCTGTTCTATGAATGTTGAAAGCCTAAGCGCAAGTCTCACTCTATTACCAAAATGTATAATATCATCTAGGTAGTGTAGCGCATGCCACATTCTGAATATTGATAAGGTGCCAAAAAGGTATGTGAAGTTGTAGCTATCCAGACCAAAGAGGGGGAAACTCTGTTCTATGAATGTTGATAGGCATGTTCATGTCTGTCCTTACAGGGACAACGAGTCTGTCATTTCTAGTCAGAATAAGATATTACCGGACAACATAACAAACATTGGTACTTTTTCCTACCACAAGCAAGCAAGAGAATAATGCCCTTCCACTATTCCAGCTTCTATAGTTTGTATTTTTAAAGAATAATAACGACGAGCTACAAGCCTTAAACACCGGTGGAAGAAGTATAGGTTCACGAGTAAAATTATCACAAAAGAAATTGAAGAGCAATTCCAATCACATAAACAGCATTTCAAAATACTATGCTCATGAAATGAAATGTCTACATAAAAAACAATTTAAAAAAACAAACCTCAGGCTTAATGACCGCCATATCTACTTCCGACATTTTACGGACCAATATCCAATCACCAAACGGACTACTCGTACAAAATAGCCTTCAGCTCGCAATACTTGTCGATAAACTTCCTTCAAATTGCACTAGAAAAGCAGCATACCAGACATCGGCGACAAAACCCTAGCCGGCTACGGAGTTTGAACTGAACAAAATAAGGAAGCCAAATTAAAAAAAAAAAAACAAACAAATTAATCTAGAGTAACGAATAAATAAACAACGAAGGCTCCATAGAAATCAACCAGCAGCTAATGAATCAACAAATCTAACAAACAAGTTTTTTTTAACAAAAAAAAACGAATTCGACAGAAAGAGCTCAAGAAATTTAAACTCCCAAAAACAAAACGGAACGCAAACATGATACACTAACCCTAGCTATCGAAACAAAACGAGCATTGAATTCGTGAAGAGACGTCTATCTCACGGAATCGATCGAGACAACAGAAATGGAACAGGACCGTAACCGTAGAGATGTTTCACTCATGTGAGGAGGAAATGGTGGCGCGTGAGCGCGTGCGTACCTGAGGAGAGGAGGGAGAGGGGGAATGCTTTGAATTGAAATGGGGGAGACTTGGCGGTTGTCGGCGAAATCAGAGTAGATAAAACGAAGGGGATAGAGTGGAGGTTAGGTTTTTTAAGAGGGAGAGAGATAGAGAGAGAAACAAACAGAGAAGAGGCTTTATTTTAATTTATTTTATTTCATTTTTTAACTAATATTTCTTTTTTATACAAAAAAAAAACAAAAAGAAATGAGAGGAAATTGTAAGGTAGATAGATTTGTGACTGCCATAAAATTTGAGTTGCTTTTCTTTTTTCTTCGCATATACACAATATCTAGATAGAGGTGAGCGCCGGGTCGCCGTCTAGCGCGAGCTGTGCCTGTCTGTACGATAAAACGTCGCCGCACACACGTGAACCCTGAATTCGGGGGCTGCTCAACTATCACTGGGCCTTCTTCAATTGGGTCGGCCTCGTTACTTCACCGAACCGTCGTCGTTCCGTTGTATGCATAAATGCCCTACCAGCGAATGATTGGTCGGGTATAGACTATAGATGCATAAACCCTCATGTGTCCCGTTTCTGTACTAACCACGCATATATACCAAATCTGTTATAAGAATAATCCCATAATGATATGCAAATCGAATTGTCTTTTTATTAAAAACGGGGTGACTTTGGTGGCGCCATAAATCATCGAGATTGGGATTTGTTGGTTTTTTTAGTCGATACGAGTTTTTTTTTTTTTCCTTTGCTATGTATATATAGGAAATCAAAAACGGTTTCACGAAGGGGCAGGTGGAATTTGGTTATTTGATTTCATTTGGTTTTTCTTTTTTCTTGCAATATAATCTTGTTTGGTTGGTTTTCGTCACAGAGATCTTGGACAGTTGAGGAAACCTGTGAGGCTTTTGTTCCATTCCGATTCGATAATAACCACAGGCTCAATTTCCAACAAAGTGTACTTCTATACCAAAACTTGTGGCTGATAATCAGAGAGGACGTCATTGTCATTTGCTCATCTGCACAGTATGTAAAATTTATCAATTATTATTTTCAAGGTTTCAGATTATATGACACGTGGATTCTACAGTTTCAGTGTCTCCTTAATCTATTTCTGCTGCAGTAGCTGTCCAGGCCAGGCCGCCTCATTGATCTATACTACAGTAATTTGTCAATTTGGCTGGGGCTAATTAAAAGCGAATATTTTCTTTTTTTTTTAGTGAAAGAGGGAAGAATTAATACCTTTTAAGATTGAACATGATCTTTAACAGTAGCAAATTATAGGGTTATAGTTTTGCAATCATAATCAAGTATTGGAAAGAGATTTTGCATTCCCTATTGTACATGCTACTCAAATAAGGGTTGACTGATGTTACACTGTGCAACGCAATTGTTGGTTCCCAAATTTTGTATTCTATCCCATAGCTATGGTGCTGTTACAAAATCACATGCCACCAAACAAGCCAGATAAATTCTTCTTTGTTTTCTTCATTATCCATTCCCATAGGTGGGACAAAACTCCTGTGACAGCCCACAAAAAGATTGTTCTTCAAAAGTAAAACAGATAAGCTGCAAATATCAAAGGTCTAGACTTGGGAATTTGTCAGAGGGAAAGTCATTGCAGCTCCCTTGTTTAACCCAAAAAAGGACTTGACAGACCAAGGCCCGAGTATTTATTATTGGGCTCGCCAAAGGGAAAAGGAATTCCCAGAAGTTAACATGGGCTGCATTTACCCTTGATGGATTTTACACGAAAATGTGTCTTTGCTGGGAATGTACCGGGCCAATTTACTTGGAGTCTGCAGAGAATAGGATACTTATGACTGTCAGGGGAGAAAAAGGACAACATAGAACAGCTTGTAAAATTAGATGCAAGTTGGTTAGATTAGGGGCCCAGTTGAATATTTCATGCAGTAAATATCATTTAGTTCTTGTCAAATCCATCAGTACGTTCATCAGCTTCTGTTCTTCTGTCAACTTAGAGGAGTAGAGGCCTAATGTACATATAAAATAACTGGAGCTTAATTTCCTTTGCCTTTTGCCTCTTGGCGACTTCAACAGTGGAAGAGCAAAGAAACTTTTAATTTTGAAGATGATCCATTCCCCAATCTTTAATATTGATTGAGGGTTGAAATGGAAGATGTCTTTCACATTAATATGGAAGTAACATACTAACGCTTGTTTCATCTTTCTCCTTTGCTGTTTGCCACTACTTAGCATATTTTAGTATATTTTTAAATATTTTGTAGCACTTACATGTCCCAAAAGAAACAAGAGAAAATTTGTACCACATCTATTGGGGGTAGCAAGATCCATAACAATTGCACACGAGGATAAAGATAAATATGCGAGGGTGCCAGCCGGTAAGGTTGGTGGGCGATGCATGTACCTCATTAATAAGAATAGCGAGCTACACGCCTATTGACTAATTGTTACTAATTAACAATATGTAGGTACCATATAGGCATATACACACCTGGCAAGAAGACTCCAATTGGCAAAGTTATTTGTATAAATACAGTTGTTATTGACCAATTGCCTCAGCCCTCATGAAGCCTGTTGGATACTTTTTGTGGCCTATAATTGTCCTTCTTTAGTCTAGCATGGACATCATACGTACATATGGACCATGCAACCACATGCTGCGGCATTAGTGATGCATTGGGCATTAACAAATGACCAAATACGATGAAGAGATTGCCTGGTGGAACTCAAAGTCTCTGTCGGGTCTACTACTTACGGGGTTGTCAAGAAAACGTAAGCATCTTTGGAACCAAAGTTAGTAATTAATTTTGCTTTCTCATGGTACATCTCGTCATATAAAGTCTCAACCAACAATAATGAGGCTACCCAATTCAGTTAAATGAAAATGAGAACAACAATTGCGCTGCCAATTAATACGATATTGAATTCCTCTGATGCTGAATTAAGATAGAGATACAAGGTGTCCTTTGCCCTTAATTACTTGGTTACGAACTTATAATGAGAAGTCAACAGAAGGCAAGAACAAAAATCATGCCACCAATGGAAGTGCGAGGCCATTTAATACGTCAAGACTCTTAATTAACAAATTCAGTGGTTACCTTAGCTATGGAGACCGGGTTGTATCAAACGGTCTTTTTCTGGTCAAAAGATATACTTGTTTTATTTAGAATAATATATATTTGTTATTGAGAATGAGAATAATCTAACAATTTAAATTTCAATACACTTCTAAGGTTCTAATTGTATATATGTTGTAACGTGTATATATGTTGTATCGTATATATATGTTAATATGTATTTTAACAAAAACATAAATAAATGAGCTCATGAATATTTGATTAGATTGATGTTAGGCAAGGAGCTGCGTAGCAAATGGTGTTGCATTATCTTTTCAGCGTGGGACTACAAACATAACTAATAATCAGCTGATCAACCCTCTCCCAACATAGCAAGAAATTTCTTGCAAGTTTTAACTTTCGGCGCCCCTTGTCACATACGAATTCATTATTCTCTTGCCTGAATTGCCGCAAAACCTAAAAGTGATTGTTCCTTTTGTTCCAATGTAGTAAAAGAATTCTATACCCTGCAAACCATATATCATTTTTTTTGGACCCAACAAAAGAGAAATCATTTTATCACCAATCACAACCACTTCCACGCCCATTTTCACAAGAAATTCTCACAAGTCAACAAGTTTCTGCGACAAGTTATCCCCTATTGCTTGCTCTAGCCCGCCAATAAATGAATAACAAGCCCCCCCGCACATGTTTTCCCCATCCTTTCGTTGATCCTGAGCAGTAATTGTACACACTGTACATTAATTTTTGCACATCAAGAAATGTCGATCGCTGGACCCACCTAACTCCTAACCACTCGAACCAAGGTCCACCCAAAAGGACACACTAGTCATTCCCACCAAAACAACCCGCCAAACATTTCCACACCACAGAATTTTTTTTTATGAA
This sequence comes from Turnera subulata, assembly GCA_028386065.3. Classification (NCBI taxonomy): domain Eukaryota; kingdom Viridiplantae; phylum Streptophyta; class Magnoliopsida; order Malpighiales; family Passifloraceae; genus Turnera; species Turnera subulata. The sequence continues at coordinate 92,989 of JAKUCV010002188.1, read as the reverse complement.
CACCCTCCAGTTTTAATTAGTTGTGAATTCTTGACTATATTAACAAAAGAATTTTGAATATTTCCTCTTTGGAGTTTATTTAATTTTTAAATTACTTTTAGTTAGTTATGAATTCTTGAATATATTAACAAAATAATTTTGAATAATTTCTATTTGGATTTTATTTATTTTAAAATTTATTTCATATTATTTTATTTTTCTATTTTGTTATGCATTTACTTAGAAAGTAAATGACTCATCCCCACGAGAACATTTACCACCGTCGAAAGCAAAACAAATAAACTCCAGGTCCCTTTTCGTAATTTCGCCATCCCAACCTCCACATTTAAAACCAGGCGTTCCCTCTCCAGCGATTTCTCACACTGTCCCAAAAAAAAACACACAAGATAGATCACTACTCTGCTTAATCTGCCAGAAACACATCTCCGGCAGAACCATGTCGTCGGCGAAGCCGGCAAGGAAGTTCCCGAGGATAGCGGAATGTAACGGATCCTCCTACGAGTCCATAGCCGCCGACCTCGACGGCACCCTTCTCCTCCACAGTAGCTCCTTCCCTTACTTCATGCTCGTCGCCGTCGAGGCCGGCAGCCTCCTACGCGGCCTCGTGCTGCTCCTCTCCCTCCCTCTCATCATCTTATCCTACTTCTTCATATCGGAGTCTCTCGGGATCCAAATCCTCATCTTCATTTCCTACTCCGGCCTCAAGATCCGCGACATCGAGCTCGTCTCCCGCGCCGTCTTGCCTAGGTAAATTAGTAACCGTCACTCACTCATGATCAGATGTTTAGAGTTCTTGAGGACTAATTAGGTTTTTTCGTGTGTGTGTGTTACTTGATGTAGGTTTTACGCGGCGGATGTGAGGGCGGACAGTTTCGAGGTGTTTGACCGGTGCAAGAGGAAGGTGGTGGTGACGGCGAATCCGACGATAATGGTGGAGCCGTTTGTGAGGGAATTTCTTGGCGGGGATAAGGTGCTAGGGACGGAGATTGAAGTGAACCCAAAGACCAAGAGGGCTACTGGGTTTGTGAAGAAGCCAGGTGTTTTGGTGGGTAAGTGGAAGAAATTGGCGATTATGAAGGAGTTTGGAGAGGAAGTGCCGGATCTTGGGATTGGAGATCGAGAGACTGATCATGATTTCATGGCTGCTTGCAAGGTTTGTGACTTAACTAACTTAATTCTGCATTAGTACATCATTTTGTTGTCTCATTATCTACAGTTAGTTGAATGTGTAGCGAGAGGAAGTATGCATATGGACTGAACTATGGCTAATCAATAGGAAATCGAACATTAACTTCTTGATGAATTACATGAATTAATTAGAAGAATGCACATGTATGTGATCATTAAGGAAGATAGATTGACGTGGAAGTAAAACTTACGTTTTATCTGCTCTAGTAACGGGGTGTCCTGGTTTTGCCAACTTGAGGTATTTTTTTCCACAGGGGAAGTGTGATTTGTATGGAACTTTTTGACCCGTTAAAGGTTTTTAGAGTTTTTAATTTTGGAACTGCAAAGCTTTTATTGGTTAGGTTATAGGTGACCAAACAAGTTAAGATGCCACGCTGAGAGTATAACCGTGATTTACTTTTCTTTTATTATCATCTTTGTTTTATATCTCTATGTGTCTTTGTAGCGTGTAATAGTGCATTGTCTTTTCTCGAACTACATATCTTTTGTTCACTTTATTTTCTCTAAACTCATATCTTTTCTTCACTTTCGCTCTAGTAAATGCTAGAACAATTCCAATGTAATAAGTGGTTCTAGAGTTAATCTAAGCCTATAAACAAATTTTTAACAGATCATTGAACATTAACCATCGTCCTTACAAATACATTCTCTCTTACGAAAGTTAGTTTGATTGGATAAACCAACAGCACACGCAGCACTCAATCTGATAGAAACCTGAATATAATACAGACAAAAAAAGAGCTCCATAGAATTTGTCTTTACCATCTATATCGATTACCAGGCCTTAGGCGAAGGAAGTCAATAGGCTAAAAGTTTAGTTAAAACTCCGGGCCCGCAGTCTTAACAATCCCACCTGCCTCGCCAGAAACAAGTAAAAAGATTAGGTGGTCCATTTTATGAATTTAATTTAATGCACACTACTAGTAACTGGGCTTTTAATTCCGGTGAGCCCCATACAACCAAAAACTCGGCGGACCAGCTAATGCTATGCTATACCCATTATTTAGGAGCTGGATATCTGAGACCTAGCATTTAAAGTCCAAGTCTACTCTATTGATTGAAATCGTTACATGATACATGTCGTTTCAGCAAATCCTAACCACAAGATTTTCCAATTGTCTAGGAATTGTTTTTACATTTCAAATTTTGGGATTTTATAGCTGGCTGATGATGTTGGGTTATGTTATTATTACAGGAAGGGTACATGGTCCATCGTAGTAAATCAGCCACTACAGTACCTCTGGATCGTCTGAAGAGTCGTCTAATCTTCCACGACGGTCGTTTCGTGCAACGCCCGGACCCGATCAACGCCTTGATCACATTCCTATGGCTGCCATTTGGGTTCATCCTCTCCATCATCCGCGTCTACTTCAATCTCCCTCTCCCGGAACGCATCGTACGGTACACATACGAGATGCTAGGCATCCATTTGGTGATCCGCGGCAACCCACCCCCGGCGCCATCTCGGGGGACCCCGGGAAACCTCTACGTCTGCAACCACCGCACGGCCCTGGACCCCATCGTGATCGCCATCGCGCTCGGCCGGAAAGTCTCCTGCGTCACCTACAGCGTCAGCCGCCTCTCCCGGTTCCTCTCCCCGATCCCGGCCATCGCCCTGACCCGCGACCGCGCCGCCGACGCCGCGCGGATTTCGGAGCTGTTGCAGAAGGGCGACCTCGTGGTGTGCCCGGAAGGGACCACGTGCCGGGAGCCGTTCCTGCTGCGGTTCAGTGCTCTGTTCGCGGAGATGAGCGACAGGATCGTGCCCGTGGCGGTGAACTGTAAGCAGAGCATGTTTTATGGGACGACCGTGAGGGGTGTGAAGTTCTGGGACCCTTATTTCTTCTTCATGAACCCGAGGCCCACCTATGAGGTCACGTTCCTTGACCGGTTGCCGGAGGAGATGAGTGTCAAGGCAGGGAAGTCGTCGATTGAGGTGGCGAATTATGTGCAGAGGGTGTTGGGTAATGTGCTGGGGTTCGAGTGCACTGGATTGACCAGGAAAGACAAGTATTTGCTGCTTGGAGGGAATGATGGGAAGGTGGAGTCCATGTACAACACCAAAAAATAAAATGCTTTTGGGGCAGATTATGGTGGATTGAGTGGGCAGATTATGGTGGATTGATAAACAAGTGTTTCTATCAATTGTTTGCTTCTAAGCTGTTGGAAATGCAGACTTTAGTTCCTAAGATGTGTTATTTTTCTTAAAGTATTTATATCAATCAAGTGTAGACTTAAATGATGACGAACAAAATCTTTTTGATTAGAGATTCCGTGATATGATTGTTAGTGCCAAGTGAAACAGTTCCCCTATCTTTTCAGAACATTTATACGTTGAAGTGGTGTATTTATATTATTTTCTATAAAGTATTTAAATCTACATATGCTTTAATTAGATTCTGAAGTATGAAACATTATCATCTTTTTTTTTTGAGGGAAACATTATCATCTTTTGAAAGCTTAACTAATAATATTAATTGTTGTCCAAAAAAACTAATAATATTAATTTATGGGTTAAAAAACGAATGAAGACATTAAATTGCCGCAATAAAATAAAAAAATGTGTAAATTTAGATTGTGTTTTGGAACATGTGTAATTTAGATTGTTAATAAACAATTTGTGTATATTATGGTTCGGGAATTTGCTGAGTTTATTGTAGAATGGCTTTACAATTTCAATAAGCGTTTATGCAAATGCCTCCCGATTTCTACACGATATATCTAATACTTTTATTTTAGCCTATAAGGAAATTGTGATTAAGTATTACTTGCTTATTACCCTACCTAACAATTTACTCCTTGTTGAATAATTTTTTTTGTTCAAAATTCCTCTAAAGGCCATTCTCTGAAAAAAAAAAAAATTCTTTCAAGGGTTTACCAAACCGAACAGATTTATGCTTAAAGTCTTTAAAAAAAAAAGTCAAGACATGGAAAAAATACAAATTTCTTAGCGGCCGTAATTAAACTAAGGCCACTTTTTTGGCTACATATCACACCTACCGTATCATTATATGGCAATGGGGAGGATTCAACCGTTTAAAAAGAGAATGGGAGGAGGATTCAGATCAAATTAAGGAAGTTGCAAAAAAGTTAAAGCTGGCATTAGAGTTAATCATGGGCAAGGTTAAGCTGTCCTGTTTTTCACGAGTAAGGTTACTGTCTAATATATAGTTACTTGACACTATGACACTGTGGACTCAGATTAGTTGGGAATATTATACTTTGAAACATGTAACTGAGCCAAACAAATGTGGTGTATCTTGATGCCATTCATGGGCATGCAAAAATAGGATATAAGGTATAATCTAAAAACATTCTTACCTGGTTTGAAGTTACAATGGAATTTGTGGCCAGCAAGTTGTTACCTCTTGATTTTGTCACACCAATGAAAATTTTTACTATTTTTTGTTTGGGAAGATAAAAAAGAAATCACACAGAAAGGCAATGCCTCTTCTCAACTAAAGAAGCAATCCATTCAAAAAATAGAGAAGACAAGTTACCGGAAGAGAAAAAGAAACACATAAAGAGCACGAAACATAAGGAGCAAGACAAAAAAAAGGAAGTTGAAAGGCAGCGCCTTTCTCAACTAAAAGAAGCAATCTCTACCAGGAAAAAACGTAAACACGGTCGAGAGTCATAAACAAACATAAAAAAAAAAACTAATTGTCCATTGTGGTGCCAAATAATAGCAGAGAAGCGAAGAAATTAAGAAGAAAAAGGAAATACAACAAAAAAAAAAGCAGAGAAAACACGAAATAGTATAAACAATTGCAAAAAAACAAAAAAAAAAATTTTTCTAGGAAGAAATTCTACAATCTTTTGCGTGCCTTTACTAAAAAAGGCTAATTCTTCACCGCTGTGGAGTGATAAGCATAGAAGAAACTAAGAAGAGATAGGAAACACAACAAAAAAAAGTAGAGAAAACACAAAATAGTGTAAACAACGCCTAAAAAAAACAAAAAATTTTTACTAAGAACAAACCCTAGAATTTTTGTGTTAAAATTTTTTGTATGCCTCCTTTCTTCGTTTTCCCTGTTAGAGTTTTCTAAAAAAAAAGAGTAGTAACAAGTGTTTCTATCAATTTAAGATTACCAAAAGAGATTTGAGAAGAGGAGGGTGTAAGGAGAAGGTCTTCTGTCTCCACTCTAAGCAGAGTAGAGAGTGTGAACACACTCCCTCTCACTCAAGGGCGGATCCGAGGGAGCAAGCTAGTGCCAGGCCCCCTTAAGATTCAAATATTTACAGATAACAATTTGACATAAAATTCAATGTAGATTGGTGGTAATTTGTGTTTTTCTGGTTGCTAACGACCCAGGTTCGTTCTAATTGAATATGTTACCAAATAAACATACTACTTTTTTTTTTTGGTGAAGGATGAGCATAACATTGCATTACTTAAGAAGCATCCCGTCTTACAAAATACAAATCATCCTGTAACAGACGTGTACAGCAAGACGGTACAAAACTAAAAGAATGAAAACTGAAATGGTCATTACGAGCAGACCTAGCCAAAGCATCAGCTACAAGATTACCCTCCCGAAAGACATGCGAAAACACACAAGCCTCAAACGAGGCAGCCATCAACCTGATATCTTTTAGAACCGGCCAAGCCTCAAGACGACTAGGAATGACACCATTAATCACATCAATCAGCTCTTTCTGGTCCGATTTAAGAATAATCCGTGCAGCGCCCACCAATTGCGCAAGGACCAGTCCATCATGAATAGCATGCAACTCCGCAAGAACAACACTACAAGGAGCCAGTCGATGTGTGAAACCGTGCACCCAGCCACCATCCGACCCCCTAGCAACACCACCTGTCACCGCCCAGCCCACCCGAGGGTTTACCGCTGTGTCCACATTTATTTTCAGTGTTCCTACAGGAGGAGCAGACCACGACAACTCCTCATACACTCTCGGCCCCAACGAATCGCGAGCTATAGAATGTGAGGCAAACATACGGACATATTGGAGGATATACGCAGACATAGCAGTTGGAAGTCGCGGTTTCTGAGAAAACACATAATCATTTCTCCACTTCCACAATAACCAAAGAGCCATACCAAATAACAAATGACAGAGACCCCTCACAAGTAAAATCACCTTTCAAACCACAAAGAACCCAATCCTGCCAAGGCAAAGCCAACATCACAGGGGAAAGTGCAGAAGGGATCAGACCCTGCCATACCGTCCGAGCATAAGGACAATCACGAAGTGCATGAACTGCCGATTCACACTTATCATGACATCGAGGGCAGCGCATATCAGTACATAGATGACGCCGATGGCGCTCACTATTGGTTAAGAGAGCATTATGACCAAGCTGCCACAAGAACGTACGTGCCCGCGGTAACCCAGACCATTTCCATAAAACCCGCCATAATCCACTAGGTTGTACAGCAGGACGTGGCGGGGACAGTGAATTGTAAACAGCTTTAACCGTACATTCCCCAGAGGCAGAACCATCCCATACCACCGAATCACCCCCAAGGCTCGGATTAAAAGGATTAAAGTCACGAAGACGTCCAAGCACATGAGCAGGCAGCATGGATTGTAAGCGCAACCAATCTCACGAACCAGACGGGAGGAGAAAATGAGCCACAGTACATTGTGCAAGATCCTCAGGAACCTCAACTCCAGGCACCGCATCCAACCTTCCCACCCCAGGCAACCACAAGTCACTCCAAAAAAGAACATTACTACCATCACCAAAAATCCATGCAAGCCCCCCAACACCGTGGGCCATGCCTCACAGATACCTCACCAAATATGTGAAGCTTTAGCCTTACGCTGGACAGAAGGGATTAGAGACCGACCAGCTAAATATTTGGCCCATAGGAGCCTAACCCAAAGCGCATCAGGCTTCATGATCAACCCCCAAGCAAGCTTTGTGAGGAAGGCTTCATTAGCCTGTCTCATTCGCCGAAGTCCAAGACCACCATCCTTTTTTTGACTACAAACCTTATCCCAGGACACCCGAGCTAATTTCCGACCAGATGCCGAGGAGCCCCAGATAAAATTCCTCGCAGCCTTGTCAATTTTATCACACACTCCTTTTGGTAAAGGAACAACATGCATCGAATAATACGATATAGACTGAATTACGGACTGGGCCAAAGTTAGGCGGCCTGCAAAGGACAAGCTATTAGTTTTCCAACCAGCTAACTTCTGCTCCACTTTCTCAGTAATATGACTAAATGTAGCATTAGTAATTCGGCCATGCACTAGAGGGAAGCCCAAGTACTTGCCAAGGTCGGCAGTGGCACCGATACCAAGACGGGTTAGCAATACCCTCAGCTAAGGAATCAGACACATTCTTGGAGAAAAACACTTTTGACTTTGCCTTGCTCACTTTTTGACCCGAACTAGTACAAAACCAATCCAGACATTGAGTGATCACATCTGCTTGTTCAGTGGTAGCCTCAGCAAACAATACTAAATCATTCGCAAAGAACATATGGGAGATTGGAGGAGCGACCGTGTTGATCAAAACTGGCTTCCACACATTCCTCGCCACTAAATCACATATCAACTGGGATAATCGCTCAATACACAAAACAAAGACATATGAAGATATAGGGTCCCCCTGCCGCACCCCCCGAGAAGGAGTGAAACTGTGTGTCTTCTCCCCATTCCACAGAATTTGCATGCTAGAAGAGGAGATACAAGACATAAGAAGTGCAGAGAAAGAAGCTGGCAACCCAATATCATCCAAAGTATCCTGAATAAAATCCCAGCTGAGTCTATCATATGCCTTCTCAAGGTCTAATTTAATGGCCATGAAACCCGGACCTCCTCTCTTCACCCTCATCAAATGGACAATCTCCTGGACCACTATTACATTATCATGTATTTGTCGGGAAACTAGCTTGGAAGGGTAATACAAGATCACTCAAAACAAGCTTCAGCTGATTGGCAAGCACTTTAGTAAGAAGCTTATACGGGACCTACATAAGCTAATTGGACGGAATTGAGTTATCTCCTCAGGACAGTCCACTTTCGAAATAAGTGTTAGCAAGGTGCGATTAAGCTCCTCCAGAACTATCCCTAAGATAAAGGCCTGCCGAATCAGAGAACAAATAGAAGGTCCCACCACACTCCAAAACTGTTGAAAAAACACCGCATGGAGACCATCAACCCCAGGTGCCTTATACGGTGCCATCTGCTTTAGCGCGCTGTGTATTTCATCATCAGAAAGAGGAGTCGCCAGACCCAACAAATGTGATGGCTCAACAAATGGGAACTTGCCTCGCAAGGGAAGGGGAGAAAAAGAAGCCACTTCACGGCTAAACAAACCACGGAAATATTGAACAGCATGAGCACAAAGTCGACTCTGGTCAAACTCCCAATTCCCATCCACAATAAGGCCCGCCACCTTATTTCTATGTCACCGAATAAGGGTGGAAGTATGAAAAAAAGAAGTATTACGATCCCCATTCTGCACCCACTGACTCCGGGATTTCTGAAACCATAGCATCTCTTCCTGTGCCAGCACACGATCATACTCAACCAACAACTCTTTCTCTAAACTATGCAGAAAATAACCAGCCCTGGCAGTCGCTTTCAAGCGTTGAATTCCAGAGATCCTGGCTAACAAAACTTTCTTGCGGTGGAAGATATTGCCGAACACCTCCCAATTCCACTTCGACAATCTGGCTTGCAGCACTCTAGAAGAATCCAAAAATGGCAAATCCCCTCTCCAAGCCATTTCAACTACCTGTTGAAACCGAGAATCCAACAACCAAGTAGCTTGAAACTGGAAAGGTTTCGGATGATTAAGAGAGGGTCTACCATGCAAATGCAAAAGGAGTGGCAAATGATCAGAATTAGTGCGCGGTAAATGCCATAATTTTGCATCCGGGAATCTCATCCGCCATAATTAGTTAACCAGACCACGGTCTAACCTCTCAGCCACATACTCACGACGAACACCAGCCCGTCTCTCCCAGGTAAAAGGTGAGCCATGAAACCCCAAATCCAATAATTGGCAATCATAGATCCACGATGAAAACCGAGCATATCGAGTTTCACAAGCAGGGGCTCCTCCTAACTTCTCACTCTGATCAACATAAGTATTAAAATCACCAATGATAAGCCACGAGCCATGCATCTCTCCAGCCACACGCCGGAGCTCCTGCCAAAGAACCTGGCGCACCGAAGGAGTAGGGCTAGCGTACACCGCAGTCAAAAACCAAGGTGCACTTGCAGGAAATTGCACTGTGACATGTAGAAATTGTTCATGCAGCAGTAAAAAAGTAACTGTAAGCAAATGCCTACGCCAACAAATCCAAACACCACCCGACCTCCCAGTCGCTTCCACTACCTCAAAACCATCAAAACCATAATTCTGAAGGGTCCTTTGTGCTACACTAAACTGCACTTGAGGCTCCACCAGAATAACAACATTGGGCCTATGAGATACCACTAAATCCCAGAAAGCACGACGAAACCGGTCACTCCTTGCCCCTTGGCAATTGCATGCTAGTATTTTGGGTCCTATATCCATTAAAAGTAAAACGAAAAAGAGGAAATACTAGGAAACACAAGGTACAAACCTTAGGCATCAGTCTGCATGAGCGATTCGCTCATCTCTTGGTCCCGGTGGACATCCACAACAACTGGGTCTTGTGCCACTTCTATGGGGCCTCCCGCGGATGTCCCCCTGGCACCGATGCATCACTATGGCCCTGACCACGGGGATCAAAGGCCATCTCCATACTGGTGGAAGTTGGTTGGTGGCCACCAACCGCTGCCGGAAAAGCATTTGCGGTAGTAGCAGGGACCAAACCATCCTGTATCGTTTTAGTAACTTGAAACGCTACTGGAACCGGTACAGAACCTGCCAAAACACCACTCCATTTGTCCACAGGTGACACGCCCTCCCCAACCTTTTCCTTACCTTTTTTCGGCTTAACATTCTTTCGGGACCCATCCGTAACTGCTTTAGCTAAATCCTCCCCGGTCAAATTATATCCAGTATGGCCCCGAGCTCGCTTTGTGACAGGTGCCCCTGACGCAGCCAATTCCGTAGTAGAGTGAACAATAAAGATACCCTTAGACGCAGCAGGCGGTGCCCTAAATTTCCCATTCTTCGCCCTAGCCCCTGAGGTCACGTGCGAAGCCTCCAAACCCGAATGACTCCCTCCCTTAGAGGCTCCTTTCTTCACCTGCCCAACTGTATCAGGATGTTTAGGGTCAACCATCATGGAAGATGTCTGCTCCTTTACACCGTCAAGGGCACTGAAACGAGAGCCGTGAGGCAGACCCTTCGACCCCTCCTGCCTAGCATCTTTCTGATTTTGGACACCTTTCTTGGGGAAGTTCCTACTCTTCGGTGGCACCAAAATCCACTGACCATATTTAGAGGAGGCAACACCAAAACTAGCCCCTCCTTTCTCCACCAGATTAACAGTAGTACTAGGCCGAGCCTGAGACACCTCCATCATAGAAGCCTCCGACACCCTAGCAGGCATACCCCCATCAGTTTTAGTTTTAGAAGGGCAGTTAAGCATCACATGCCCCGCCTTGCCACACTCAAAACAAACTTGGGGAATATTTTCATACAGGATCTTATACCAAATCCCCTCGACACATGCTTCTGTCTGTAAAGGTTGGGAAAGGTCCAAATCCACAGCAACTTTAGCAAATCGTCCCCGCTCTGTCTTTTGTGTTGAATAATCAACTCGCAGAAAACTGCCAATCCGGATATCTCCTTTAAGATAGCCAATTGATACAACTCAGTAGACAGCCCATGAACCCGTATCCAAGCCACCACTGAGGTAAACTTATGAGAAGCAGGTTCAAAGTTTGGCTGCCATGGCGAAACAGTCAGGTAATGGTCCATTATGACCCACGGACCACCAGTTAAAGCCCTAGTATAATCAGAACGGTCCGACAGCTTAACAAGAAAGTAGTTATGGTCAAGATCAATGACACGGAAACTGCCACGTAGCCCCCAAAGTATTTGGAGGCGATTGCACAACATTCGGTACCCAATGGAACAACCCCACATCTTTACAATAACCGTATCCTCCCACTGTTTATGAATCTTCTTTCTGAACCGATCCGAGAGGTAGATAACGGGTCCTCTATCCGTCATCTCCGAAGTAACGTCCCCGTCTAGAGCCTCCAGTTCGGTATCAACCTCCAACCCTGATGACGGGGATTGCGTATCAAGAGCATCCCTGAAAGATCGCTGCACAACCGGTACCGCAGAAGGCTCCGAAGAAGACATAGGAGCATCCTGCGGACTGGCCGGATCAGTCCCTGGCCGGTGGAGATGCCCGCCTTTCGGCGGCGGCTCTTGGCTCATCCAAAACCCTAGATGCGTAAGCTCCGAAAACTTAGGATGCACGTTTAATAAACATACTACTTGATACACCTTGTTATCTTACCGACCGTCCCTCATAATCTGTAAATATCATTTGAAATGCTCTCTCTCCCGTAATCTATCATGGTATTCTCCTCAATTTATTTCTTTTAGTGACTGACCATGGGTCTGTTCATTTTTTTTTTTCCAATAGCAACTAACCAAGTCGAGTGCAATCTGGTCTTATTGAAATCTCTAGTTTTTTAAGGATCAATTCGTGATATCCCTCTCTCTCTCTCTCTTACAATGCGTGATTCTATTTGTTTTCTAATGATCCTTCTTATTGATTACTTTTTGGCACATTATTTATCATTTTCCTCGCATCAAGTCTTCATTGACGATGGTGCATAAAACTTGGTGCACTTTTCCTAATAATTTTGCTGTGGTCACTGTACAGCATATTTTATTGCTGTTGTGGAAGCCTGAATTTACTTAAACATAATTTTTTGTCGCATACTTAAACATAATTAACTTGTTACCAAAATTTCTTTTGCATGACTGCATCACATTCATAAACTTTTGAAATGTGTCGTGGCTTATGCTTCAGATCTCATATTTCTTCGAGTTAGTCTCAATCCACGTCGCGCGAGGGGCTCGAAGTTAGGTGCTGTTACCCTTAGACCATTCGTAAATGTCTATAGCTCACATCAATATAATTTAGTTCTTTTTTTTATATACTAAATATAATTTACTTCTTAAAATTCTCCACTGGCTAATTTGTGCGGAGATATATAGTATAACTGCCATTTTGCGATCGATGAATTTTTAAACTTGTGTCATTTCTGTATCATTTAATTGGATCAACCTATGATGAATACCTTACCACGTGCCTTCATGTTTGGATTTGAGACATTTGATGTTCAAAATTAGGGTGACTGATTGGTTCAAAGATGGGATGAGTTCCGATTGGCTGAAGATATCTCTTTGTTCCTTGATTTGCTAGGATAATATATACACAAGCTTTGCCACTATCACTTTGCAAGTATTTTTCGCTCGCATGCATCATTCATTATGGGATTACTTAATTAGTCGTCACTTTTGGTTGGTAGTGTGTTAGGTTATGCTAAACATTTGAACCAGTATATTGAACACTTCCACTGTCAAGTAACTTGGAAGTGTTGGCAGCATATCCATTGGGCCTTATTAAAACTTCTTGGTTCTGCCTTATTTGTATGCCAGGATGTTTTAATTAAAAAAAGAAAACATCAGATCAAGCAATTAATTGCGATAGGCACTGAACCTTTATGATTACAGACATCCGTTGGCCTTGCATTGCATTCCGTGTTAACAAAAAGATAAACCTGTTACTAACAAATACTAAGCTCATATAAATGAACTTGATTTTGGGCATTTTACTTGGAAAAATGTGATGCACCAAATTTTCTTGCCAAGAGTTATTATACCAAGTAGTATATATTAAGTGATAAAAATCGCAAAAACGGTGACGGTGAACTCACCACAGTGATAAATCACCTACTAGCAACTGTTTTATCATTGATGTGCGCATTATTCTTTTACTAGCAGCAAAGCATGTTGGCTGCCTCACAATGGATTACGATACTTACAACAAATGATGCCTTTAGAGAAGTTACAGCAAAATTGTAACTCCCTAAAAGTACTCGAAAAACTAGTTTTCAATAAAAGTACTGGACAAACTAGTTTTCAATAAATGTCCTTGATAAAGAAATACATAGAACAAGAAATAGAGCTGAATATACCAAAAAAAAAAAAAGAAAGAAGAAGAAATAGAGCTGATGAGTCTCTATTTTTTTTTTCCTTTTTGGACAAACATTAGTTTTCTTTGGTAAGGACAAGCATGAGTTGGGTCTCTATAGTCTGTATGAATATATACACATATACACAGCAACCATAGGCTGTTGACCGAAGCAAAGAATTCCATTATATGACACGTCTCCAACCGACATATTCCAAGTCATTTTCAAATAAATCATTAAATTTTTGGAAGTCAATTTTCTCCCTTTTAAAAATAAAAAAAGAAAAAAAACGGCCATATCCGTTACAAGTTTGCCTTTTTCCGGTGACGCGGGGCTAACATATGCGATGGAACAAAAAAGTAACATCTCCGTTACAAGTTTCCCATTCTGATTAGGTTTTAAAATATATTCCTCATATACTAGCCTTTTAAATAAAAAAATTGTAAGACATTAAATATAAAAATAAATATCAAATTTATATAAAAGCATGAACAAAAAAAAAAGAATTAGAATATTATTTATAAAAAATATTGTTCCTCATATACTAAATTTTAAAACTCCATGTCAGTCCTGTTCGCTTGTGCTTCCTCACTTCTCTCCTCTGTTTGGTTCCCAAAAAAATTGTCCCAAGCATAATAAGAGTCTTAGATTTCAATTTTTCGGCTCTACGTAGCCGTTTCTGATTTTGAGCTTAGTCTTCTAGATTTCGCAAAGATTGAAATAACGGAAACCGTTACGTGATTTTCCCGCTCCCTCTCCTCCTTCGCTCTGTTTCCAAACAGATTTAGAGGATGATTGATTTCGTTTCCGTTCAAATATTTTTGCCTATTTTTTGAAGATAATTAGATGGAGGTCGAACAAAATTGATTCACCGCCAGATCCGTTTGGATTCCGAGAAAGTTTAGAAATCAAAATCATAAAATCATGTTTGTAAATCATCTCACGGAGAAAAACAGCTCAATGCTTACCATGGGATCTGGAAAGAGAGGTTTCGGGACAAAGATTATAAAACTTTGTACCACTGAAAATTATTGCAGAACACATACCAACCCTCGATGGCAATAGTACATGGAAGGCGACCATGTTTGTGATTTTTTTTTTTTTATCTTGACTCCTCATAACATTTACACTGGTCATGATTCGCATAAATCATGACGCAGGATAGAAATTTAACAACCACCACTACCATATCTTTCAAACAGTATTGTACGCATCAATTAATGGCCATGGCCACCAGCAAAAATTGGGAAACTCTAATCCTGATTGGTTACGAATCCCAATGAAATACGATGGATTATAACTAATAGCTGCCAAGGTAAACACTAGAAAGCGCAATAGACATCTAACCAATAGAGATATAATATGCGAAGCATAAGGGACAGACATCTAATCAAGAGAAATATAATATGCCAAGCACAAGAGAGACTACTCGAAATTAACCAATAAAGCTACCTTTAGTCTCCCTCAACACCGTTTCCAAACTCAGAGGTTAACAGGGGGAAGGTAGAAAACTTACACACTCTTGATTCAAAATCCACTGTTTTTTTTTTTTTAAAAAAAAATTCAAGCCTGTGGAACTATAACATAACGACATGAATTCTCAAATAGAGCTTCTTCCACTTGAGTCTCCTTCCACTCGCTATAGAATTGGCACTGGTTGTTCTCCTCTGTAAATTGGAACACGTGACCTTTCGCTGATAGTGTACCCAATGCGGTTCTCAACATCGATAGGTCAGGGTACCTTATAGAAATTGTAACACTCGGGGTACGTTGCGGTTGATTTTTCAAGACCTGTTTCACATCCCTTTCCACCATTTTCAAAGAATTCTCGATCACTTGTTGTTGCTTAACTATTTCAGCCAATTCCTTTTCCTTCTTCTGTGAAGCATGAAGGAGGTCCAAGAAAAGAGTAATAGGTGAACCAGGCTCAACAAGTGCTTGTGGAGGAATAGGTGCCTGAGGGGGCTGTTGAGTACTATGTGTGAAATGAGCGAGCATCAGTGCTTCCATACGTTGCATCTGCTGGCTCATGAGTATCATCTGTTGTTGTGTCATCTGCAGCTGTGCCATCCCTTAAAAAAAATATATAATATCAGAATCAAGATCAAGATTTGAATGTTTATAAATTTAATCATCTCTTACAATTAGAAGAAGTCTGTTGCGACTGATGGAGAACACCACCACCAGGAAAATTGCCAATGACATTCAGTGTTGGGTTAGAAAGCTGTGCGTAGTTGCTTCCAAAAGCATCAACTAATACGAAAAAAACATTTACACATTAATAAACTACAAAACATAATGAAATGAGACAAGCACTGCTATCAACGAAACATAATGTGATTTTATGTTACCTTGAAAACCACCTTCCCCACCTGCGATAGGAGGAACACCACCTTCCCAACCCGTGTTAGGGTGAAAAAAATCACCACCACCCACACCAACGGGGAAACCTTGCCAAGCATCAGCTTGACCATCCATCAGCTGAAAAAAAAAAACTAGTGTGAAACATTTGCCACAAAAGATAGCAAAAAGAGCAAATAAAAAAGGAAAAAGAAAAGAAAAAAAAAAAGAGGAGTAAAGAGAGTGTTGTGGTGATGGGCTAAGCAGAGAAGAGAGTGTGAGGAGACTAACAGCTTCCTTGGTCTTTCTTTTGTTATTGTAGGATATTGGTCTTCCATAGCCTAATTTATAGGTGCTTTGGCCCAATATAATTCAATAATGGACTTTTATGAAGGAGATTGGAAAGAGGATTGGAAACGGTGAAATTACGATGCCTGATTCTATTTGAAAACACAAACCAATGTTTTGCCATCTGTCTTATTGAAAGCTCTAGACTTTTAGGATTAATTCATTACAATGCCTGATCCTATTTGAAAAAACATCTTTTTTCAAATGAACTCATAGAAATGCCATTAGTACTGAAATTGTCTTGTCTAGTTATATTTGAAGTTTAATGCAGTATAAAGAACCCGTTAATTACTACCTTTTTCGTTTTAATCATCACTACCAATCCTGTAATTACCTCTACGAATCATATTCTTAGATTACACTTTGGTTAGATTGAAGGGCTAATATGAACAAAGATCCAGCCTAAGTATACAAAAGAAGAAAATACTTCTCCTTTATGAATAGCTAAATTCCATACAACAGAAAAGAAAAGAGAAGAGAAAGGCGCCTGAAACTAAATTTCAAGTTTTTTTTAAAAAACTAGTTTTTCAACTTCGACTTCTGGGCAACAACAGCCACAGATGGTAATGTTCCATCTGTAAATATAGGTTAAGGAATATCAGACACACTTGGGCCTAAATTCAATTCCCTTTATATAGAGGCCATACAAATGCACGTTATCATGAGCAGCTTGCCTCACACACCACCAAATTGTAGCTCCACCGTCTGCATAATCATTGAAGAACTCCCCCATCACAATCTCCGTCCATCCATCTTCCCTCTTCCGCGGCAGCTCATCCATATCTTCTTCTGGAGGTTCCAGAAATACAATGCGCGATCCCCTGCTACCACCTCCTTTATGATGCACAAGTAATTCTACCAGTCCTCTATCAAAACCACAACTCACTTCGTACACATTGAACACAAGGTAGGCTGCATAAGTAGTTTTAGGGGATAGAAATTTGGTCTCAAACTCGCCCATGGAACCCAGATACAGCGTCTCCTTCAACACAGTCCTTCCCAAAACCCTGGAAAACATGTATCAGTATATATTGCCATTTGTTTTGAAATAGGCACTGTTGATGTTAGGAATAGTGCAGCCTTCCAAGGTCAACACGGCCACTGGGACCAAGATGACATTAAGCAAAACTTCACCAATCTAGAAGATATAAAACAAAGAGGGAAAGTATGCGCGTTACTTCAACATATATAGAATAACAAAGCACTAACCACGTCTGTAGATGACGATTCGGTATCACCAAACTTTTTTTCCCAGTCCGTTTGTCCACAATAGAAGACTGCTACGTTCCAAAATATATCATTTAAAAAAAAAAAAAAACAGTAATAGAACACAAATTGAACAAATTTTGGCGATGATATCTTACCATGGACGGGTGGAGCTCCTCTAAAAGGACAGGGTTGTGACAAAGATAATAGAACTTTTCCTTTGTCGACGAGGAAGAGTTTGTATGCAAATTGCCATAGTAATCAGATGGAAGAAATCTCTCCCACGCAGTATCCAACTTTGCAGCCGCACAAAATGCATGACATACAAGTGACAATCGACATGCATCCAAAGGAGATGTAAAGGAGATGATGAGGGCAATGCAGTCGATTGGGAGAACAGCAGACATATCTGGCTTCCGCTCCATTTTTTCCTGTGGATTCAAAGAATAAATTCATAAATGTAAAGTACAATATTATTACAGAACATAGACCAATCCCCTGACTTTAGCANACATGCATCCAAAGGAGATGTAAAGGAGATGATGAGGGCAATGCAGTCGATTGGGAGAACAGCAGACATATCTGGCTTCCGCTCCATTTTTTCCTGTGGATTCAAAGAATAAATTCATAAATGTAAAGTACAATATTATTACAGAACATAGACCAATCCCCTGACTTTAGCACTTGAAAGTAGAGGATTCGTATTGTGACACTCTAAATGTACATCTGGTCATTGTTTTGTACTGTTAAAGAAAGTATAACACTCTCCGACCATAAAAAGGAATCTATAACACACATTAGAAAACCAAAACTAGCAAAGTCTTTCAAACCAGTGCTATAAACATCAATCGCTGATCGATGGCTACCAACTATAATTGGCGAACACTAATCCTGATTGGTTATCAGTGGTGGGCAACTAACCCTTCCAACAAAGATGATGAATTATAATCAATAACTACCAACCACAATGATGTGGAAAAAATTGTTTATCATGGGCACTTAATAGTTGAGGCTACCAACAAACGTTAAACCATGGAGATCCCTACCAACTGTGGTCACCATAAAATAGCAAAAGTTAGCAAGGAGAAGTGCACGGTAACCTTCAAAACAATCAACTTGCGTGCTCAATCTGCAATCTGTTTCTTTGTAAACATCACAATGCTCTCTTCTTCTTTTTTTGCCTTTTCCACAAATGGTGTCTCAAACTAAAAAGCACAATAGACATCTAGACAAGAAAAGAAAAAAAGACAACCAATGCACCAGTTTTCAAACTCTATCAACACAATTTTTTGGAATTCAGAGGTCAAAAGGGGAAGGTAAAACACTTACACACTCTCGAGGATCATGTTGCTTACTACCAAGCCTATATTTAGCTTGCTCCAGTTCTGCGTCGAGAAGAACATTTTGACATCGAAGGTTTCTCAAGACTTGTTCCAAACTTTTTTTGGTGAAACAGCTACGTGCACCATCCTTCTCCATGTGTTTACTTACAGGCAAAACACTGAATGTGTCTATATCCACGTCGGAAATTTCCATCACCTCATCCAACAAAACAAAGGGATCAAATCTTCCCACAAAACCCACTTCCCCATTTGGACCGCAGAGTTCTAGTTCAAGTCCTACTAAAAAAAGTTAGAATGATTCGTCAAAACATTCTACTATGAAAAAAAAAAAAATAGTCACCTCTAAAAAATACAGGGGACATTAGCAAAATGGCTGCAAGTGGAAGTTTTGATAATCTTGACACAAACAAGTATGGATGATTTACATGGCAATTAATGAATGCAACATAGTAGTCAAACGTAAGAGATATTAATTGACAAACGGATCTTAGCAGCAGTGATTGTACAACCTGTAATCTAATAAACAGACATTGTCTGTACACCAAAGCAGTGTATTAGCACGATTTCAAAGAAAGTTTGACTTGGGCTAATCAGAAAGGAAGAAGTCAAGCATTTTGTTCCCATTAATTCCGGAAAGTGTTGCATGCCTAGGCTCTTTGTGGTATTTCCTAATAGATGTTTTAATCACAATTACTAGTACATGCGCAGCAACTTAAGGAAGAATGTTTCTGATTTTGCATGCAGTAACATTTGTATTCAGAGAGCTCCAATATGACTCCTTTGTTTAAATCCACACTCCAAGTCATAAATGCTTTGCTTATTAATATTTTAGTAGATGAGCAACTGGTCATGCCTCATGCCAAGTCTCCATTCAAAAAGATTATTCTTATCTGCAAGAATCAACCCGTGTTATTTTTTTCCAGAGTTGCTCGCATACTATTATATGTCCAAAAGACAATCTTCCACATTGTCCATTTCATAATTTAAACAAAATCATAATTTAAGCTATCAATTGTGCAGCATCCTCCAAATAACTTTGTAAAGGTCAAAATGAACCCAAAGAGACTAAAAAGATGTGATACTGAACTATCTTTCTAAAGACGGAATGTTTATCTACTTCAGTTTGAAAACACGGCAGGTAACAGTCATACACAAACCAACCCAGAATCTTGCATCTCGACAAGGGTAGTGAAAAACCATCATCATCTACAGCTTGACCAAGTGGCTTGGGGAAAGAGAAAAATCAAAATGAGATGAGAGTGCAGATAGGGGCTTATTTTTGACAATTAGCTACCAAATCTTTTTTAAGTAGGAGTACAGATATGAACAACTGAATGTAGGTTGGGAGCTCCCCTGTGTTTAACCAATGGAATGCATCAGATATCCGAACAGAAAGAACTGCATACTTAACACCAACACATTACTTGGAGCTGTTCCAGGTGAAATTGCATAAAACATTTTGCCATATTCCTCTTTAGAATGTCAGCACTATCAAAGGTTAAAATTCAATACCTTTGCGGTAAACTTCCCGAATTCCTCTCAAATTTTTCCTAGTTTCTTTATCAAATTGAGCTGCTATTGCTGTAAACAGCAGTTTCTGTCAATAGCCAGTTAGACAAATGAGAAAGACTAAAAGAAACGTCTCCAAACAACCGTGAAGGGTAGTAGAGTATCACAATGAAGGGAATACGTTAAAAAGCTATGCACCATAAATAATTACTGACAAATGAAATCCTTCTTTTCTCTAGCAAAATATAAAAACAGATAAGGTATACAGGAGGAGGCATCTGTAACAATTTCAGCAAGAGTAGCTAAATTCAGAAATCTGTTGGTTAAATGACATTTTTTGTCCCTTAACTTAATGGATTTCAATGTTGTTGTCCTTCTTCTTCTAATTTCAAAAATTTTATCCCTCAACCTGATAAAAATTGGGTATTAATATCCTTTTCACCTAGAGCAACCAGTCACACTGTCTGGTGGACAACACGTGCTTGTGGGACCTCCTAATGCTACAATTATTTATCAGATTTTATTTATTTGATTTTGCATTTATGAAAATTTGAAAACTGTGAAAAATAAATGAGAAGAAGTGTGAAAAAATAGAATAAAAAAATCTACCTTTTCCTCACTCAAATTTAAGGTCCTAATCTCCTCCCTGATACGGGAAGCACTCGAGAAACGGGTCAACTAGGTGAGGAATTGCCTCACCACGTATTTGACAGATTGGGTTTTGGTCTGACCTTGTGGGTGTTCACTGTTCGGAGGAGGACCTTGTGGGCTGGTTTTTAGTGGGCTAACTTTTGCTTTCATTTTTTAAATTCTTTATAACCTTCCAGTCTTGAATTTGAAATGTCAATAAATAAATGAAAATATTTAGAATAGGAAACATATTAAATTCAGTTTTGGAATTTGAAATTTCAAAGATATTTTTAAATAGAAAACACATTAAGCTCAGTTTGGAATTTGAAATTTCAATAGATGAAAATATTTTAAAATAGGAAACGCATTAGATGGTTACATGACCACCATGTCCCACTATCAAACATATATTAGACCCCCATGCCGTTCACATCAAAAGCTAAGTCATTAAGCCCAAACCAAGAATCAAAACGGGATATATTAACAAAGTCCCGATCCTATAACCCAAAGCACATATAATAGAGAGAGAAAAAAAAAAATGCAAGAAAGTAAAAGAAAAGAAAATGGTTAATGGAAAAATCTGGACCCCTAACTTTCAATTTCCTGCTGTAGTGAAACCTCATCCTCAATTCAGCTTGATGTCTAATCATTGTAAATTAATAACGTCACTAATCAGAATAGAAAACACTTACACATCGTTCTTCAGTTCTCTTGAGAGGCTCTCTCTTAGTTCCCACTAAGGCGGATTGCAAAGGTTCTTTCCGTGATGAAGCATTCTGTGAATACCCCACCAAATTTTCTTGCAGAATCTCATTTTTTCTTTCCTAAGAAAACAATTCAAATGCTACATTAGATCAAACAAACAAGGAACATCTCGATGACAGTTAATGTAACAACTTACGCAAGATAGTGAGTGGTGTTTTACAAGTTGTGGTTCATTCTTGACAGTGGTCGCAGACAACCTAGCAATTTGACCATGCTGGTCTTCTCCCGATTTAATCCTTTTCACCCCCTGTAGAATTGGAGTTCCAAAACAACATCAGCAGCGGCGAGGAGAAAAAGAAAACGAAGAAAGAAATTTTTTTTTAAAAAAAAAGGAGTAAGGGAGAGGAAGTAAACTTGATTATTCAGATGCGGGAGAAGCTGATGTTGATGTCTCTGAACTGCAAGTGAAGTCATGTTAAGTTCTATCTAATACCAAAACTAAAACATCAAAAGAAATTTTTTATTTTAACAAAAAAAGAAAGGAATTGAACTGAAACACCTACCATCATCATCATTGCTTTTGCGAATATAAGGCACAGCGAATTCGCACTCATATATATCTGCACGCGCACATTAGAAGCCGTAGTATTAAGATTAAGAAGAAAAAATCGTTTACTTTCAAGCAAGGATTCTTTTTTCTATGTTCATAAGAAGAAAGATTCATTTTTTCTTTTTGGGTTTGGAAGTTCAAAACCTCCCCCATCGAAATGAAAGAAAACAATGCTCACCGCCATCCTGCAGATGCTTGCGTGTTCTGTTGGGACGGCTTCCTGGTTCCATAAATATCTGAAAGATTGAGCGAATCAAAACTAATAAATCTATGGAGGATGGACTGAGCTTACAGATTGAGGAGTATCTAAAAGGGTTTCAGTCAGATACCGAAATTAACTGTTTGTTTTTTTTTTTCCTCTTCTGATACGAAGACTCGAAACTCTCCACTCCAAAGTACCCCCATTATATATATATATGCTTTTCTGTTTGTCAAAAGAAGATTAATTCGAATTTAAACGGATTTGTATTTATTTAAAAAAAAAACGGATTTGTATTTATTGTCAAAAGAAGATTAATTCAAATTTATAGAAACCCGCCATGCCTGGTATATAAAGGACCCGCGATTCATCCGGTCATCCTCCATCTCACTACTAGTAGTACTTTTTTTCTATCTCCCTCCATCACTAGAGAATTTCAAACTCTAGAATTTGTTCTCTTTCATCTGACCAAAATAAAGAAAGGAAAACGAAAAAATGAGTCTCTACCTTAACCTCATAACCTAATTAACCTAGAATTCCAACCAATTAGGAATTCAGTCGGCGAGGCTCCACTTGACCTCAAAATCACAAAACGCTGTGAAATGAAGTTGAAGATCAACAAAGCCTGAGATCTCAGCTCCATTTCCAGTCCCGTTCGCTTGTGCTTCCTCACTTCTCTCCTCTGTTTGGTTCCCAAAAAAATTGTCCAGTCTTAGATTTCAATTTTTCGCTCTACGTACGTAGCCATTTCTGATTTTGAGCTTAGTCTTCTAGATTTCGAAAGATTAAAATAACGGGAACCGTTACGTGATTTTCATGCTCCCTCTCCTCCTTCGCTCTGTTTCCAAACAGATTTAGAGGATGTTTGATTTCGTTTCCGTTCAAATATTTTTGCCTAGTTTTCGAAGATAATTAAACGGAGGTCGAACGGAATTGATTCACCGCCAAATCTGTTTGGATTCCGAGAAAGTTCAGAAATCAGACAAATTCTTGTTTGTAGAAAAAATAGCTCAATGCTTACCATGGGATCTGGCAAGAGAGGTTTCATGACAAAAATTATAAAACTTTGTACCACAGAAAATTATTGGAGAACACATATGTACACTGGTCATAATGCGCATAAATCATGACGCAGGATAGAAATTTAACCACCACTACCATTATCTTTCAAACAGTGTTGTACGCATCAATTAATGGCCATGGCCACCAGCAAAAATTGGGAAACTCTAATCTTCATTGGTTACGCATCCCAATGAAAGACGATGGATTATAACTAACTAGCTCACTCCCCCGTGGGTTCCACGGGCTTGCATTAATTTTTGGAAAAAAATTAAACATTTTAACTACTATTTTAGGCATTTATTATGTAATATTAAAAAAACTTGCACATAATTTGTTTCTAAATTATATATTTTTATTAATTTTGTTTCATTTTCTAATATAGATCTGGAAAATAAATAAAAAATTATTAAAATATAAATTAGAATACAAATTAGAAAAATAAACTATTTAATAATAATATAAATAATAAATAATTTTTTAAATTTAAACATGCATTATTGGCCCTTAAAACAAAAAAACATATTAAACAACCAAAGAAAAAGTTAAAATAATTAATTAATAATAAAAAGAAATAAAGAATATAAGAGAGTAATTTTTAAAACATAAATCAGTAAATGAATAAAAAATATTATCATAAAAAATTAAAACAGAAAATATAATATAGATCAGAAAAATAAATTATAACCTAATAAATAGTTATATAAAAATAATTAATTTTGCAAAGTTAAACATGGATCATTGAGCCAAAAAACAACAAAAATATTACAACAGAAGTAAAAATCAAAAGCATTAATAAAGGATAACAAAAAGTAAAAAAAACTTAAGAGACTAATTTTAAAGAAATATAAATCAGGAAAAAAAATTATTATCATGCAGAAAAAAATTAAATTATAAAATCAAATATAAATTAGGAAAATAAATAAAATAAACTATTTAATAATCATATAAATAATACTTATTTCTTTATATTTAAACATACATCAGTGAGTCCCAAAACAAAAAAATATATATTAAAAAATAAAATTGAAATTAAAATAATTAATTAATAATAATAAAACATAAAAAAAAATAAGAGGGTAATTTATAAAAATAAAAATTAGAAAAAAAACTGAAAAAAACTATTATTACGAAAAAATAAATTTAAAATAGAAAATAGAAAAAAATAAAAGAAAATACTCAATAATAATATAAATAATAATTAATTTTATAAATTTATACCTACATCATTTATTGATCCATGCTTGGGCCTACATAATTGACCCCTAAAAACAAAAAGATTAAACACAGAATAAAAAATTATAAGAATTAATTAATAATAAAACACCCCGACCCGTATTTACCGTACACAATAAACACGTGCCGGAACTGTGACAACCCAACTAGACAAACTCAGCATACAGTGGATAAAGCATAAACCCTGGCTCAACAGCCCAAAAATATAAACAACAATATGGCCCTACGGCCCAAAATAGTAACATCATAAATAACAAAACCGGCCCAATAGCCCAATAATAGTAAAAACATGCACAACGGAAGACTTAATGACTCACATAAACACTGTATGCGACATAGATGCAAACTATGGATCCAAGTCCTGTCCAAGGGATAACGCTGCAGCCTGTCTGGAATGCACCAAACTTGTACCAAAAATAACTCATCCTACGGGATGAAAGCCCGCAGGTGAGGGGTGAGTCCGAAGTGCTCACGACAATGGAAAGACGATCAATATGGACACTAAAAATTACTCAAGTCAAATAAAACAGTCAAACCCAAAGACAAAACCCAAGAGACTCAAGTAGAATCCAATTACTCAATTTTATCTTTACGGGCCCCGTCACGGATAAGCTAGGGTCGTACCAGGTTATCAACCTGTTCCTGGTGCCAGATCAAAAAGAACCCGGGATCAATATCCCAATAACAAACTCAGGGATCAACATCCCAATCAAACCGGCATCAACATGCCCATCACAAGTAACCCAGATCATGGCACCACAAAACAGTCTCAAACCATCCGGTCGTACCTCTACTTACCACGTGACAATTATATTACCGTCATTAAAAATCAAGTCACAGGGATCGACATCCCTAACCAAAATACCGAGGATCGACATCCTCGTCACAATTCATTAATTATTATTCCATTATACTCATGATCAAGACACGAAAATAAATATTCAAACCCAATCAAAATACTGGGATAAACATCCCGACAATAATCAAAACCATGGGATGAACATCCCGAGACAATTCACAACAAATGCAACATGCAATAATCAACAACCAAATACCGAGTAATATAGGCACATATTGAAGGAAATCCATCCTCA
>JAKUCV010002188.1:0-51554 GCA_028386065.3 Turnera subulata | reverse complement strand
TTTGCTTTACCCTTTCCTTTGCCAAGGAAACCAAGACCCTCAAGGCTCTCAATGTATCTAATCATCTTGAGCACATGAGGTCTCACGGGTGATGACTCGGCCATCTTACATTGGAACAATGCCTTAGAGGTCTCGTACCTCTCATGCCTTGCTTGCTCTACACAGAGCATTTTCAGGTGTTCGATCATATCGAACGCCCCCATGTTCTCATGTTGCTTCTGAAGCTCAGAGTCCATGGTAATTAGCATAAGGCATGCAATCATCCAAAGCATCATCAACATGCTTCTTATAATCATCTCATTCTGCCCTAAGAGCATTAGGCGCCGGTTCATTAGGAACAGGCCATTCAAGGACATACAATTTCTTTTCTTGTTTGAGGACTATCCTCAAAATGTGATGTCACTCTAGGAAACTATTCCTATTCATCTTGTCCTTCTCAAGGACCGATCGCAATGATAATGTGCTAGTGTTTTGTGCCATCGTAACTCTACAACAATGATCAACTCACACAAATAATAGTCATGTATACAAAATCATTTAACAAGGAATTCTATTAAATGATACTCCTACTATGAATCAAAAGAATGACAACAAGTAGGCCAAGATCCATATTTCACTACAATATAAGTCAGCTTTGGTTGATCACCTACATCATAGCTATTTAGGTAGACAACTCTTGTCAATTACATCTCATGTAACTCTTGGATAGTTGAGTGAACAACACTTTGTCCATATCTATCTCATAGACATTACTCAACCCTTGCCTCTAAGCCCTTAATCCTATTAAGATGACTTAGATAAGTCCAAACCCGCAATAAGCAATCGATATATTACAATTATCCGCTCGCACCTTACCAGGATAAACATTGGCACCTTGCTTTGGCAAAACCTACCAATTGTTGATCTTAGTCTTGATGAGTGCTTATCATGGAAGGCAACTAAGAACTTAATATTTCATCAAAATATGTTCATACATCACATGCATATAATCAACAAATCATACATTGATGTTATGTAAATTTGAAACCCAAAATACATGTGAATATCGATGTCTAACTTGAACATCGATGTTTTGAGAATCTGATTCTCCCAACTACTTGGCAGCACTTAGTATTTTGGCCATATCCAGAGCTGTAGAGCTCGGATTTATGCAAACTTGGTGTCCCTGGAAAGCTAAGAAGTAGGGCTACAACGTTTCTGTTCAGGCCAGACACCAATTCGGCCTCCTTCTGCCCCGAATTCGCAATTGAAGTTACTGGGTTCCACAACATCGATGTTGAACCCTTCAACATCGATGTTTGGAGTTTGCGAACCTGCAAAACATCGATGTTGACACTCAAACATCGATGTTGGAGGTTGCTGAACCCTCAAAAAATCGATGTTGACCATCAAACATCGATGTTGGAGGTTGTCGAGTGCATAGAACATCGATGTTAACACTTAAACATCGATGTTTGAGTACTTGAACTCCAAACTATTTGGTAGTAGCTCAAGAACATCGATGTTGAACACTTAAACATCGATATTTTGAGTACTTGAAAGTTCAAGATTTTGGCAGTAGCATTATAACATCGATGTTTGAACTTCTGGAACTCAATAACATCGATGTTGGAACTTGAACATCGATGTTATTTGAATTCTGGAACTTCAAACCAATTTGGCCGAGCTCAAATAACATTGATGTTGTAACTCTTAACATCGATGTTGTTGAGTGTTTGCATGAGAACATCGATGTTGGTCACACAACATCGATGTTGTGAAGATTTGGCCGAGGCTACACTTCATCAGAACATCGATGTTTGTCACACAACATCGATGTTATGAAGGTTCGGCCAAAGCCAAACTCATGCCAACATCGATGTTGGTCACACCAACATCGATGTTGTGGCCTAGATGTACTAGAACGACAATCGTTCGATACACAAACTGACACTCGATTTTTCTTAGTCGAACTCTTCGACTTACTGTCATGAACATCTTGATTGAAATCTCATACCAATCAAGTGCTTGTTGTCAAAATATTTTTGACAAATCAACCTCAACAACATATATATCACATATACACAATTGAATACAATATAACATGATCATGCTTTATGACATAGAACATATCATGTATATATACCAAAAACATATCAAACATATGCATATATTTGCATGGCAAATCACATATACCAAAACAAATTCAGCATATCACACATATGCAAGCATATCTCATATACTAAAAAGAATTCCAGCATATCACATATACATAAACATGTTCAAGCTACATCACATGTAACATATGAACATGAATTCAGTTTAGAGCTTCACAAGAGGCTCCGCTACCACTGTAAGTTTTTGGACATGTAATTGACACTCAAAAGCAAGCAAAATATGCAGCGGAAAAATTGGAAACAACATAGGAACACATGTGAAGCGTATAAACCGAATAACAAAAATTTCGTACCAGAAAGGTTAGGATCTTCCACCTAACTGAAGTGCCGGAATCAGCAAGAGCAAGACAAGGTACCCGCCCCTCTATGGTATCCACACGAACCGTGATCAAGTCGGAATCGTCACACGATCTCCAACTTCAAGCCCTCCCGAACTGGTGTGCTAGCAACAGGATTTTCGGGAGCTTTGTGTGGTGTCTCTCTTCTTTCTCAAAGAAGGGTATGTGTGTGTTTTACTCTCAAAACCCAGAAGCTCTCAAGACACTCTCAAGGATGCTCTAAAAAACTCAATGAATATGAGAGAGAGGAGCAAAAAAAACTGATCCCTAAGGCACTCAACCCACTCACACATAATGCCATTAGGTTAATAGCAAAATGGCCAACATAGTGGACCAAAGGTGATGACCCTCATCACTAATGTCTCCCACTAACATAATCAGATTACAACACACCACATCACCATGTCTGATCAATAATTCAGATAATTATTGATCCAAAACGACCCCGGTTCAACCATAGTCCAACCACAAACCGGTCCAACCATGGTCCAACCACGGTTCAACCACCTGCTCGAATCAACGGTTCTATGTATGTGACCCTGTAGGCACTTGTAACGTCCAGCAATAATTGTAAAATCTCATTTTACAATTATAAGCAAAGAGCAGCGTCTAGCAACACATCATTGCTACCCGAACGACAAGATCAGTACCGATTCAAAATGCCTCGCAAACATGTCATCGTCCCTTCTTCCCATTGTCAAGATTAAACCGAGACATGGAATATGTCAATCTCGTATATGTTTAATCTCAGTTTCTTGATCCTCGAGTTAACTGTGTAAAACGGATACCAATGATATCACCATATCATAATCCGAGCACGGCCGTGCATTTACAGTTCAACTCTATCAAGAAACCATCCGAGAATATACCCGTTATATGGGTTGGACGAATCCCCTCTGGATCATACAAAACCCACTACACACTTATCATATACCCAATGATTACCCTTAAGTCCACCCAGTTACGAATGACTAGGAATAATATCAAAGTATATGACTCACATGTTGGGAACCTTGACGATCTCAGGTCTAAGGACAATACATATAAGAATCGCTACAGACAAACATATAATGCTCCATGTAGCATTCTTATGTGGGTCGGTCCAGTCCATAAGTTCTCTAACTTGTACCCGTATGTAGAATTCATATCACATATAAATTCTCAACATACGCTAGTCTTAACTTACTATTACAACCCATCCATAATAATAATCGACTAGGGACATTTAAGAATATATAAATATTCTAGGGTTATAAATATGTGCAAGCGTTTATCTCATAAACGATATTTATTGGAATAACCTTAATGTATATACACGACTATATACGATCATCCATTGATTGGCTTTTGGGCATATTACTACCAGTCTATCTCTATTGAAGTCTAAGAGTTGCTGGTCTGTATTTGCTATACAAAAAGAGGCCAACAAAGTGGCACACGCCATTGCCTCCTTGGCTCTTACTTTTTGCCCAGGTCTGAATATGTTATCATCCCCCCAAATGTAACCATTAGTCTCTTGGAAGAAGACAGGGGACAATAGGTTGGGCAAATTGTTTTGTACATGTTTGTAACATTTTAAAGCATATCAATGCAATCCAGGTTCCGACCAAGAAATTAACCAAAGCTGCCTTTAGACTCTCTAAACACCGTTTTCCAAACCCAGAGGTTAACAGAGAAGGTAGAAAACTTACACACTCTTGATTCAAAATCCACTGTTTTAAAAAAAAGTTCAAGACTGTGGAACTATAACATAAGAGCATGAATTCTCTGTTCCACTCCCGTCTACTTCTACTCGCCATAGAATTGGCACTATTTGTTCTCCTTTGTAAAATGGAACACATGACCGTTTGCTAACAGTGTACCCAATGTCATTCTCAACCTCGATATGTCATGGTACAATTACTTTGATTTGATGTTGATTCTTCTGTTTCACGTCCCTTTTCACCACTTTCAAAGAATTCACTTCCGTATTGTGTCATCTGCGCCTGTGCCATCCCTGAAAAAAAAATACAATATTAGAATCAAGATTAAGATTTGAATTTTTATATATTTAATCATCCCTTACAATTAGGAGAAGACTATTGCGGCTGATGGAGAACACTACCACAGGTAAAATTGCCATCGGGATACTCATATTGATTGTCATTAGCATTCGATGTTGGGTTAAAAAGTTGTGCATAGTTGCTTCCAAAACATCTAACAAATAAAAAATATTAAAAAAATTTGCCGACAAAGAAAATAAAAGAAACCCCCTATAGATTAATTAACTCTGTTTATCCTCTCGGAGCTGAACAGAGCAGAGCTAGAGATAGACGCGGAGAATTTCCATAGTCGAAATTCAAAGCTTCTGTTCTTCCCTCGAATGATAAAAGCAACTCTCAGCTTCAACTGCAGCTTCTACTTCAACAATGGCCATTGGCAGCTTGATTTCGAACCGGAATTTCGGTTCTTTCATCGGCTCAGGTTTAGCTTACCCCGCCTTATTTCAAAAAAAAATTTGATGGCAATGTTTTTAAGCTTGTATTAGTTTTTTTTGTTTGTTGTTGCGCAACTTATGAGCAGGATTTTGCAGCTGCATTTTGTTTGATTTGTTATCTAAACATTCTAAAATCTTTCCAATGAAATTTGCTTGCTCTATTGGTTGATGCTGTTGTTTTTTTTATTATTCTCAAAATTGGTTGAAAGATTAGATATGTATGTGTTGGAGGAATTGGAGCCACACATGCATGGAGTTATTTCTTGATTTTGTGTATTACTTGCTCTCTATATATTAGTTTACCACTGAATTTTGTGAAAATTTAGCATGCTTAGCGGCTGAAGCATTTCCTGGAGAGAACCCTTCAATATTTTCTTCCTCTTCAAGGCACGACTAGAACGCTGGTGATTGTGCTACTCTGTTTTGTGGCATTTTTGCTATACAACGTAGGCCGTGTGAGTATTTTTTCTAGATTAGTTCTAGACATTAAAACATAAAGCAACATAGCACTAGAAAGAAAAAAAAAAAACAACAAGAGCAAAACATTATCCATATACCATTAAAAATGCCATTAAAAAACTCATCATCCAAATTAACACCATCCGCCATGCGGGAGCCTATAAAGGAGTCATCAACTAAAAGAAGAAATCCATTCAATCATCACCTAAAAAAACAAAAAAAACTTTCATAAGAAGAAACCCTAGAATTTTTTTTGTGCTAAAATCTTTTATGTGCCTCGACTTTGTTTTTTCTGTTGAAGTTTTCTAAAGAAGAGTAGTAAGAAGTGTTTCTATGAATTGTTTGTTGTTGGAAATTCAGACTTGCTCGTAAGATGATGTGTTATTTTTCAAAAGTATTATGGGAATTTATATCAATAAGTGTAAACTTAAATGATGACGAACATAATTTTTGATTGGAGATTGAGTGATATGATTGTTAGTGCCAAGTGAAACAGTGTTTTCCCCCTATTTTTCAGAACATTTAATTATACATTGAAGTGGTGTATTGATATTATTTTCTATAAAGTATTTTAAACTATATACGCTTTAGTTAGATTCTGAAGTATGAACCAGTTTTCATTTTTTAAAAGCTTAACTAATAATATCATTTGTGGGTAAAAAATTAATTATATTAATTTGCCACTATAATAAAATAAAAAATAAGTGTAAAATTTAGATTGTGTTTTGGAACATGTGTAATTTATAATGATAAACAATTTCTGTATATTATGGTTCGGCGGGAATTTGGTGAGTTTATTGTAGGATGGTTTTACAATTTCAATAAGCTTTTATGCAAATGCCTCTGATTTTACACGATATATTTATTTTTGCCCATAACGGAGTTATGATCAAGTATTACTTGCCTATTCCAACCAAACAATTTACTACATGAATACATTTTTTTGTTCAAATTTCCTCTAAGGGACATTCTAACAAAAGAAAGAAAGAAAAACTTTTAAGGGGTTTACATAAGCGAGCAGAGTGAAAACAGTACAAATTTCTTAGCCCCCGTAATTAAACTAAGGCCACTTTTTGGCTACGTGTCACAACTACATTCTCATTATTCCAGCAAGAATCCTCCCCTACACCCTACTCTTCTTTTATTTTATCAAATTATTTAGTTCCAATAAAAGTACTCGACAAAGAAATACATAGAACAAGAGATAGAGCTGACTGTACAAAAAATAACAAGAAGAAATAGAGCTGATGAGTCTCTATCCTTGTTGTTGGACAAGCATTAATTTTGTTTTGAAAGGACAAGCATGAGTTGGATCTATATAGTCTCTATGAATATACACATATACATAGCAGCCATTAGCCATAGGCTGTTGACCGAAGCTAAAAAAAATCCATTATATGACACGTCTCCAACCGACATATTCCACGTCATTTTCAAATAAATTATTAAATTGTTGGAAGTCAATTTTCTCCCTTTTAGAAATAAAAAAGAGAAAAAAAACGGCCATATCCGTTACAAGTTTGCCTTTTCCGGTGACGCGGGGCTAACACCTGCGATGGAGAGAGCCGCATCGGTTTTCACGGCTGCGATTCCTCCATTGTCTTACCATCAATACCCTCCACCTCACCCTATATTCACAAACCAACCCTCAAAAATCCACACCAATTCCTCCCTGCATGGAGGGCTACTTCAGGGACTGCATCGGTTACTATTGGGAATCTCTCCCTGGCAGCGGATGACATGCCACGTGTCAGCCTCTCGACCCCCCTTTGCTGGGTATATGAACACCACTAAGATATTTCCCGCTAATGAAAAAAACACAAGAAAAAAGAAAAAAAAAAAAGTAGCCGATAAAGAAAATAAAAGAAACCCCCATAGATTAATTTAACTCTGTTTATCCTCTTGGGGCTGAACAGAGCAGAGCGAGAGATAGACGGGGAGGATTTCCATAGTCGAAATTCAAAGCTTCAGGTTCTGTTCATCCCTCGAATGATATAAGCAACTCTCAGCTTCAACTGCAGCTTCTACTTCAGCAATGGCCATTGGCAGCTTGATTTCGAACCGGAATTTCGGTTCTTTCCTCGGCTCAGGTTCAAAAGAAAATTTCATGGCAGTATTTTTGACAGTTCCGTTAATGGTTAATAACCGGTATTAGTTTTTTTTGTTTGTTGTTGTGTGACTTATGAGCAGGATTTTGCAGCTGCATTTAGTTTGATTGGCTATCTAAACTTTCTAAAATCTTTCCAATGAAATTTGCTTTCTCTATCGTTGATGTTGTTGTTTTTTTTTTTTTTTTGATTCTCAAAATTGGTTGAAAGATTATATATGTGTGTGTTGGACGAATTGGAGCCACACATGCATGGAGTTATTTCTTGATTTTGTGTATTGGTTGCTCTCTACATATATTAGTTTATCACTAAATTTTGTGAAAATTTAGCATGCTTCGGGGCTGAAGCATTTCCTGGAGAGAACCCTTCAATATTTTCTTCTTCTTCAATCTAACATTTTTGGTTCTCCAGTTAGGCACTGTGTAACTGCCGTCTAACCGCTTTTGGAACATATTTGCCAAATTAGCAGCGTCAATGCAGCATGTATTGAAGTTCATAGGTCCACGTTTTGAAGATTCCTTATTATATAGCAAACTTATGCATTGGAAAATCCGCCATGGCCTCAAAGTCTTGTCCTAGACAAATCTGTTGATACTGTACAACCCTTAGATAATCACGGAAGTTTGGTTATTTGATTTCTTTTTAATATTCTTTTCTAATTTTATACTTTCATAAGGCAAGAATGCATCTTTGAAGTTGTAATTCACTTAACTTCTAAATAATGAAACATAGTTGTTTGCAAACTTGGTTGTGGTTTTGACGAGAAGAAGAATGCTTGACTGTGTGGTGTCAAACAGGACAAGCTCTTTCACATCAAAGGGGACCGAGGTCTGCACCAAATGCACCGGGGAGTATCTTCTTCCGGAAGTTGCAGGGCCAAATGACTACTGGCGTTGCTTCTGGATTCTCATATTCTCCATTTCTTCAAGTTGTTGGTCATTCAGATGAAAAGATTTTCAATGCCTTAGCTA
The DNA here is from genome assembly GCA_028386065.3 of Turnera subulata. Classification (NCBI taxonomy): domain Eukaryota; kingdom Viridiplantae; phylum Streptophyta; class Magnoliopsida; order Malpighiales; family Passifloraceae; genus Turnera; species Turnera subulata. The sequence goes on along the minus strand of JAKUCV010002188.1, from coordinate 43,046 downwards.
CTTATCCTCGGCAGAGAAGGCGGAGATGCGAGTGTTGTCTTTCCTCGGATAACTCGATTGATCATTGGCTTCGACCCAATGGAGGCCAATGCCGTTTCGCCAGGGTGAATAGGCTTCGTGCCTTCTACAAACCCGAGGAGTATGACATCCCAGACACACCTGTGGACTCGCTGAAGTCACTAGAAGGGTCAGGTGAAGCTGTTTTAGTGGAAGGAAATGTGCAAGGAACGACTAGTCCTTGGTGGGAACAGTTCCCCAAGCGCTGGGTGATTGTGCTGCTCTGTTTCGTGGCATTTTTGCTATGCAACATGGACCGTGTGAGTATTTTTTTCTAGAGTTTCCCATGCTTGTTTATCAGTTCTACACATTAAATTAGTCCTAAGGTGCTTCAGTCCTCCCTGAGCAAAGTAAGATACAAGTTAGATAGATGTGGTTAACGTTTTCCTGGAACCAAAAGTGTTGGTAATGCTTGATATATTTGATCATTACCTAGACTAACTAACCTCTTAGCCGATTGTTAATTTAATTTGACTTGTGTTGTGCTGATAAGTTTGCTTATTTGAATGCGGTGGTAGGTAAATATGAGCATTGCCATACTTCCGATGTCCCAAGAGTTCAATTGGAACAGTGCAACTGTTGGTTTGATCCAGTCTTCTTTTTTCTGGGGCTATTTACTGACGCAGGTATAGTTCAAATACAGTCTGAAAACTTCTGAAAGTCAAGTATGAACACAAACCATATTTCAGATTTGTCACGTTAACAGGACGAAAACGAAATGGGATCCGAAATCTCACATGAGTATAATGAAATATAGAAACAGTTTATCTAACAACCTCCGTATACCCGCCTATTTTAACCGCCTTTTGAACAAAACCCTAAACCTCATCAAACCACCAGTCACCGATGCTAAAATTGAGGATAACGACGTTCAATTGGACTCCCATTTTTGCTCATGATGCGTGCCTTTATGGGAATTGGGGAGGTTAGTCTATTCATTGCTTTTTACCTTTTGTGCTCTACCATTCTGCAGTTTTAATTTGCTACTTTCTTCTTTCATTCATGTTTGATGTCTTACCTATTTATAGCTTACTATCTCTTGTAGATGATATTGATAATTGACTTAATTTTCCAGTATTGTACATGGGTGATAGTTCATAAAGAGAGATAATGACATAGCTTTTTATATGATGATGAAGATGGTAGTCCTTTTAACCGACGAACCATTTTGTTTTCAGGGTGTTGCTATGCCCGCCATGAATAACCTTCTTTCTAAGTGGATTCCGGTGTCAGAGAGAAGCCGATCACTTGCACTAGTTTATAGTGGCATGTATCTTGGTTCTGTCACAGGGTTGGCCATTTCTCCCATACTAATCCAAAAGTTTGGGTGGCCATCTGTTTTTTACTCATTTGGCTCCCTAGGAAGTGTATGGTTTGCATTATGGGCAAAAAAGGTATGTAGATTATATAGTTTCTTTTTGGCAGTGGAAAGCTCTCTTCTTTAGCTTTTCTGTTGTTCCATAAGAGAAATCATGGCTAAGTAATTGGAATACAGTTACCACGATAACTAATTCATAGTTGTAGGTCTATGATTTTTGTTCGATTATATGGCAATACAGTTTTGGAGGGTTGTACTTCATATATTAAACAATGGAATGATTCTGTTGAACTCAATTTATTATCCTCCTTATCTGACTGGTTGTGATCAGGCTTATAGCTCACCAAATGAAGACCCGGAGCTTAGTCTACAGGAAAAAAGCCATATCATGGGTGGCAGCATCTCAAAGGAACCTGTTACAGTAATACCATGGAAGTTAATATTATCAAAAGCGCCTGTTTGGGCTCTCATTATATCTCACTTCTGCCACAATTGGGGAACCTTTATTCTTTTAACGTGGATGCCTACATATTACAACCAGGTAATTGAGCCATTGCAGGAATGTTCCGTTTGTTACTGCATATGATTCAATTGAATCTACTAAAAGGAATTGAAACGGGAATAGCTAACTCATTGTGAGAGGCAAGCGACCTCGTCTGGATAAATGTTGTGAGCAATTGCAATCTACTGGAAATGCAGTCTTCTGTTTGAATATCAATGCCATTGTGTACAAAAAGAATTTTTGTTGCTCTATATTCTGCCCGTAACTGCTCGCAAATCTAGCTGCCTGAATTTGTGATGTCCAGTATATGCATTTAACTTTTTCATTGGGGAATTACATCTTCAGGCATTGAAACATGTTTGGTTGAGGTTTCAAACAATAGCATGTCGTGTTTAATATGATTCCATTAGAGTTTGAGCAATGCAGAATGAACTTATAGATGCTTGAAAGTTTCCTTGTAGAGTCAATTGAATTTCTCCACCTGCCATACTTCCAAGAGACACATGTACTTATAGGCATCAGACAATTGATGTACTAGTAATGGCCAATCTTAGTTGTTCATCGACTTAATTTCGAATTGCTTGTGCCATCAGGTTTTGAAGTTTAACCTCACCGAATCTGGACTACTATGCGTCTTGCCGTGGTTGACCATGGCTGTATTTGCAAATATAGGAGGTTGGATTGCGGACACACTTGTCAGCAGAGGACTTTCCATAACGGCAGTTAGAAAGGCAAGATCAATTTTTCTCTTTCTCTTTAAGGGAAATGGAGAATTCCAATATAATATCTTTCAGTACGTTATCAGCAGACAATAATCCAAATAATTCTTGCTGTTGATTTTGTTAAAGTACCTGTAGTCTTCGTATTTGGTATGAAAATAAGGTATTTATGCTCTTAATTATACTGAAATTTCACCCACCTTGTCTTTGCAATTGGCATTATAGTTACGTTTCTTCCCAGAAGTATTCTCTAGTTTATCAGAAGATGGGTTCTGTTTACTCATGAAAAAAATTGTTACTTAGGGTCATTCATGTGTTCAATGTATACATGAATTATCAGTTTCTAGATCAGCTTCTTTTCCGCAAATGTTACCAGACAGTTTACAATCACAAAGACATGGATAATAGAGCCTGCTTTCCACTTTATTTTCTTTCCCTTTCTTCAAGTAATAGTTATTCTCCAAAACTTGTATTCTTGCAGATTATGCAATCAATCGGGTTTTTAGGCCCAGCCTTCTTTCTTACACAGCTGAGCCATGTTCGGACTCCTGCTATGGCAGTACTATGCATGGCATGCAGCCAGGTATGTTCTAAACTGATATAAATTAAGGCTAACAAGAACATGCACCGGTTTGCCTATAAATACATACCCCACCTCCATACAGTCTATATCTAGTAAGTGACCAGGGAAGGAGAATTTAACTCTACATAACCAATTCCACAACCTTTTTTGGACCTGCAACAATGGTGTTGTTAAGTGCAAGTGATTTACATTTTGCTTGTGGTGAAGTCCCTTGTGTAATTCAAGTATCTAAAAAAATTTGATGCACTGCGTGCAAGTACTGCTTGTAATAAACCGATTAGACGTGGAAGTTGTAAATAGGTGGTGTTCCTTTTCCTGGCAAAATCTTAAACAAATTCACCTGGTTGATGGCAGGGTTCTGATGCATTCTCTCAGTCCGGTCTCTATTCAAATCACCAAGACATTGGCCCACGTTACGCTGTGAGTTGTTTAGCATTGTTATTATAGACTTGATAGCATTGATATACCATTTTTCTAGATCAATAAGTACTGGTGCTCGTTTCCACTTCTATTTCCTTTCACTGGGTCATGCTTCACTAATTTATCACCACCAAGCTCTCCATGTTTGAGCTCATGGTTTTCCTATTTGTTGAACTTGTTCATTTCAAGGTTTATAGAAACTATTAAAACCCTGCAAGAAGATTCTGAAAAGTCAGGTTATCGAACTTCAATGTGACAGGGGGTCCTATTAGGATTATCTAACACTGCTGGAGTTCTAGCCGGTGTCTTTGGCACTGCCGCCACAGGATACATCCTCCAAAAAGGTAAAGAACCGCAACAAATTTTGTTTAGCTCCATTCATTTCCTTTTTAATTTGCTAGAGTGGGGTAATTGTTTCTCAAACAAATGCTCTTTTCAGGTTCCTGGGATGACGTATTTAAGGTAGCTGTGGTGTTGTACATCATAGGCACACTGGTTTGGAACTTCTTCTCAACTGGGGAGAAGGTTCTTGATTAGACAAAATGCAAGCGGGGAATGGCAGATGCAATCTATACCAGGAAGATGCAATCTACATAGTAGGAGTTCGAAGTATAAAAGTGACAGGAGTGCGAGGAAAGATCTGGGAGCACACATAACAAAAGGGTCAAGCCTTCCTCAATCAAAGTTCCAAAAAAGATCAAAATTTTCTTCCTGCCCCTTAATTTGAATATCCTGGCATGTTTTGGGTTGGCTTTTTTCAAAACTTTTTTTTAAATCTGATCAAGAAGTATCCTTCCCTTGCATGTCACATTTCCTATGTAGAGGACAGGCAATTTATGCCATACAATTCTCCTTCATATGTTGTTGCATTTTACAAAGATCCAGGAGAGGTTCCAAGTTCCAACTCACTGGATATATGCTATAATGCTAATGTTAAAAAACCAAAAATTATCCAGGTAGGCAGGTAGTGCACCTAACAAGATTTTCCATATCACACCACCATTTTACCGGGCCTCAGTAGCAATGGGTAGCTATTGGGCTTAGTGAGGCCTGAGGCTTTTACTTTTTTGGGTTTATTTAGTCGGACCCGGAATTTTGCTTCTGGATTGGGCCTGAAATCAGTTTTCATTTACCAAAAATGTTTTAGTAGTTTCTTTTGGGCCCCCTTTTCTTCCTCTTCTAATTTTCCCTCGCCCTTTTCTTCTTCTTTTTGGTAACAAATTGATTTCGAAGAAAGGTCTGATATGTTAGACAATCAATCACTCGGTCAATAAATAATTGATGCCGGTGTAATTAAATTGATTTAGGGCCCGCTTGTGTTTTGAGACGGATTTGCCTCAACTTTATATCCGTGGCAAATCCGTATCAACCAATTAGCCACGGCAGGGCCACACCAATTTCGTTTGCTACCGAGGTTTTTGCTACGGAAGCGTTCCGTGGCAGAACTGTGGCAAAACGCTTGTAGCCACAGATTTGCTTCAAGAATTGGTTGTGGCAAATGAGGGTGGAAATTTGTAGTGGATGACCACTCGAAATTAATCAATAAAGCTGCATTCAGACTCCCTCAATACCGTTTTTCCAAATTCAGAGGTCAACGGGGAAGGTAGAAAACTTACACACTCTTGACTCAAAATCCACTGTTTTTCTTTTTTAAGTTCAAGACTATGGAACTATAAAATAAGAACAAGAATTCTGAGACAGAGCTTCTTCCACTTCAGACTGATTCCACTCGCCATAAAACTAGCACTGTTTGTTCTCCTTTGTAATGGAACACAACCGTTCGCTGACATTGTACCCAAGGTGGTTCTCGACCTCGATATGTCACAGTACCCTATGGAAATTGTAACACTCGGGGTAATTTGCTGTTGATTCTTCAAGACCTGTTTCACATCCCCTTCCACCACTTTCAAAGAATTCTCGATCACTTGTTGTTGCTTAACTATTTCAGCCAATTCCTTTTCCTTCTTCTCTGAAGCATGAAGGAGGTCCAAGAAAAAAATAATAGGTGAACCAAGCTAAATAAGTGCCTGTGGAGGAATAGGTGCTTGAGGGGGGCTATTGAGTACTAGGTGCGAAATGAGCGAACATCAGTGCTTCCATATCTTGCATCTGCTGGCTCATGAGTATCATTTATTCTTGCTGTGTCATCTGTGCCATCCCTAAAAAAAAATACAATATCAAACTCAAGATCAAGATTTTAATGTTTATAAATTTAATCATCTCTTAGAAGACTGATGCGGCTGATGGAGAACACCACCACCAGGAAAATTGCCACCGAGATAGACATATTGATTGTCATTAGCATTCAGTGTTGGGTTAGAAAGTCCTGAGTAGTTGCTTCCAAATGCATCAACTAATAAAAAATAGGCTAAATTTCATTTTACACACTTTAATTTGTTTGTTGTACCACTTTGGCAACTTATTTTTTTCTTGTATGAAACCACCCATTCAACTCTGCAAACGGTTCCAAATTACACATTCCCTTTGTATGTCTTGAAAAGACGGTGACGTTTTGCTAGACTATCTTTGACAATATGTTTTTTTATATTCCATTTTATATATTAATATTATATTAAACGATAGTGTTTTGATGGAATTATCATTTTCCTAAACCAATCCTTATCCCCAAAACTTCAGCTCAAAATTCCATTATTCTAAAAATTCAAATAGAACATGAAAATCAACTCGTCATTGTCTCTGGTATATGATTGCACTACAAGCAAATAATTGAGGATTTAGTGGTATAAAGTCCTTGGGTAGTACTGGTTGAATTATTTGGCATAAATATTAGCACTGGTGTTCATGTTCGGGCATTAGGGTGGATGGTGGCAATTTTGGGTTTGGAAATTGGATGGAGAAGAAAATAAGACATAGGTTGTAGCGATACATTAAGTCATGGACTCTTTGGGAGGGATATCATTTGGGATTATGATTAGGATTTGGGATTTATGGCCGTAATAATAATTCTCGTGGACTGTTTTAGGAATAATTTTGAGTTTAATTTAATGATGAACTCATGACACCAAAACGCATTCATCCGACATAATATTAATTCGACAAAAAAACATAATATTTATTCGGAAAGGAAATATTTTCTTAAAAACTAAAATCAGGGTTGTTAGGAAAGTATAGTATCCTAGCCACATGCACTTTTCATGTAACAAAATTGGTAATTTGATACTATTTGCAGAAAAAGATAAGTTAGTAAAAATGGCCACCAACCACACCTAGTGTGTAAGTACACATAGTGAGTATGGAAATACATGGAAATACATGGATATATGCATACAACAAAATATGCAGAAATAGAGGAAAGGAAAATAGGAGAAAGAAAAAAATAAAAAAAATATGAATAAAACCCCATATATGAAAAGAGATCCAAAGACAATGGCCAAAAATATTAGCAAACAAATAGTGACAATCGCCGAGCACAACACTCCCTTACACACTATTTTTTTTTGCTATTTTCTTCAAAAGAGATCCAAAGACAATCTAAAAACTTCACAGCACTTGCTTACACACAATTTTTTCCAAAAGAGATTAAAGACAATCTAAAAGCCTTAATGGGAAGCTATTGGGCTAAAACATAAGCACCTTATAGGTCATGGAAGTGGCCAAGATCCTACAATACAACAAAACCGCACACTCACAAACAGTCGACCGCAAATAGCGAAAGAAAGACCCAAAAATTGAGTTTTTAAAAAATGGAAAAAAAATCTAACATAAAAATTCTTTATTAGGAGATTCACCCACCATATTCACGTGCGTGACGTGGGTCGAATCTGAATTAGTGAGTCGAATCTCGATTAGTGGAGGCAAAGTTTTGAATACCCGATGGGAAACCAAAAAAGAGAAAAATAAAACCTAAATCTAATCTTGTTTCCTTTACAGTCCGTTTGGTATCAATTTAGAATTAGAATTGAATTCAAATCATTAAAAATTTAGAATTTGAATTCATTATGAAATCAATTCTCATGTTTGGTATATTTTTTAATAATGAGGAACTGAATTCAATTCCAATGTTTGGTATAAATCAAATTATCAATTGAATTGCTAAAATTACCTAAGTTGTCCTTTTGCTAAAAAAAATTAAAATAAGAGTACAAGGTCATTTTTGTCACTTAGACATACCAATACTTATCGAATGGAAATGAATTCCAAATCCGATAGGTTTTGCTTGGATTTGAAATATTACCAAAATATTGCTCCAAAAATAAAAAATAGAATTCAATTCCTATTTTAAGTGAAGTAGAATTATACTAAACTAAAGAATTGATTTCAATTCTTGGAATTGAATTCAATTCCATGATACCAAACGGAGTGTTAGGAGTAAGTCTCGCTAGTCATGGCTTCTTTGGTGAAAACTTAATTGGTTGGCTTGTTTAGCTAGCGGGAGAACTTAATTAACAGGTTTCGTTTTTCTTCTCCTTAATCCAATATCCGAGGGCGTAGGGAACAAAGCTAAATCCATTTAAGCGACAAAAAGGAAATACAAAGCCTTGAATTCATCGGATAAGATGGAGACACGTTTGAGATTATCGTTGATATTCATAACTTTAATCTTACAACCAGTTAACTTCCTCGTTTACTTGTTTCTGCTCTTTGATTGTCCACAAAAAAATTTTGATGTTTTTCCTTTTTTAGCAAGAGTAGACTACAATGTATTGTGGTTACATTCGTGTAACCAAAATCCTCTGATTTTGAATTCGTGCTACATGCATGGAAGATCCTAGCGAGTCTCCTCCTCCTTCAAAGGTAGTCCATTCAATAATCTTTCCCTTTAGGTTTCGTTATTGCTTTGGTGGTGGGAAATGGATGATAATTAGTGGATTTGGCTGGGAATTTATATGACAGAGGAGGTCAATAGCACAGGCAGTGGACGTTGAGGGTCCATACAGGCTGAGTTTGTCACCACCAAGCTCTCCATGTTTGAGCTCATGGTCTTCCTGTTTGTTGAACTTGTTCATTTCAAGTTTTATAGAAACTGTTAAAAACCTTGCAAGAAGATTCTGAAAAGTCAGGTTATTGAACTTCAATATGACAGGGGGTCCTATATTAGGATTATCCAACACTGCAGGAGTTCTAACCGGTGTCTTTGGCACTGCCGCCACAAGATACATCCTCCAAAAAGGTAAAGAACCGCTACAAAATTTATTTACCTCCATTCATTTCCCTTTTTATTTGCTCGAGTGGGGTAATTATTTCTCAAACAAATGCTTTTTTCAGGTTCCTGGGATGACGTATTTAAGGTAGCAGTGGTGTTGTACATCATAGGCACACTGGTTTGGAACTTCTTCTCAACTGGGGAGAAGGTTCTTGATTAGACAAAATGCAAGCGGGGAATGGCAGATGCAATCTATATCAGGAAGATGCAATCTACATAGTAGGAGTCTGAAGTATAAAAGAGACAGGAGTGCGAGGAAAGATATGAGAGCACAGATAGCAAGAGGGTCGATGCTGCCTCATCAAAGTTCCAAAAAGATCGAAATTTTCTTCCTCCACCTTAATTTGAATATCCTGACATGTTCTGGGTTGGCTTTTTTTCAAAACTTTTCTTTAATCTGATGAAGAAGTATCCTTCCCTCGCATGCCAAATTTCCTATGTAGAGGACAGGCAATTTATGCCATACAATGCTCCATCATATGTTGTTGCATGTTAAAAAGATGCAGGAGGGTTTCCAACTTGCTGGGTAGAAACTGATGTTGGAAAAACAAAAAAAAAAAATTATCCAGGTACCGTACACCCAACAAGATTTTCCATCTAACTTCCCGTTTTACCGGGCCGGGGATTAGTAGCAATGGGCAGCTATTGGGCTTAGTTAGGCCTGAGGCTTTTTACTTTTTTGGGTTTTTTTCTCAGTCCGACCTGAAGTTTTGTTCTCTGGATTGGGTCTGAAGTCAGTTTTCATTTTTGAAAAATGTTTAGTAGACAGAGCGAGTAGTTACTACGGCATAAATATGGTAAAGCCTTTTATACTCCCTTTTCTTCCTCTTCAATTATTTCCTCGCCCTTTTCTTCTTCTTGGTAACAAATTGATTTCGAAGAAAGGTCTGATATGTTAAACAATCAATCACTTGGTCAATAAATAGTTGATGCCGGTGTAATTAAATTGCTGTGACTGTCTGACTGACACCAGTACGAGAGCATGTACTGACAACAGGGAAGAATAAATGCATGGAACCCTAAGAGCACTATAGCATTTTCCAGCTTGTCAATGGTCAAGAAAATTGATTATCAGTTGGAGAATTAAATAACTGGTTGATTTTAGAGCATCAGTAATGCTGTACACTTTTCTCTACTCCGTTTACCAGTACTGCATTGCAAGTCAACACGCACGCACCTGGTTGCAAGCAAAAAAGCTCGTATGTTTTAAAGGTGGAAATGCTTTCAGGTCCGGCTACTTTTGGAAGAACATGGTGTGGTAGTAAGTGGAGAGTGGAGACAGGTGCTTTGCTGCACTGAATTTGAGTTGAAGAGAGAGCCATTGGATGCAGGACTTGGCTGAGTTTGGAAAGTTTTAGAATAGTTTCCATACTGACATTGGATGTAAGGATTCCGAGTTGTGGTACTACTAGTAGTTTCGATAACGGAATTAGACAAAAGCCATCCCAACAAGAAATGGCAGTTACCTAGTAAAATTGGAAATTAGAACAGACACATGTAAAGAACATTCATCTAGATTTTAGAGTTTGAACAACTAGATGTCCCCAAACTTACTCTAGAAATCACTGTTGGGGTGGCAGATTCTGGTGTAATGCCCGCCCACAAGTTCAACCCAAAGAAAAGAGAGAGGCAAGGTTCCTATCTCCCCAAACAATCAATATCAAAGCAGGAACTGTAAAAGAAATTAATTGACATCAACGTCATCTGGCACCACTACTATAAATCACTGGACCGGCAAAAGTATTATTCCAAAATACAAATTCATTTATGAGCATTATTTTCATAGCTTTACAGCACATTACAAGAAAGAACATGAGTGACCAAAAAAAAAAGAAAAAAAAAAAGAAAAAAGATGATCACAACCAATAACTTAAAAGAATTATATAAAACTTGAGAAACCAAAAGTTTTGCTACAAATGAGCAAGAAAAGAGTGAGTTCAAATTAACTTACTCCCCCATATAAATATGTTCCTCCCCCTCCTGATCATGAATGATAAACAAGCTAATTAAATTAATTAACGCTATACCATATATATGAAGATGATGGTGATGATGATGATGATCATGGTACTGGTACAGTAATGTGTGTAGTAAGAGCAACTCATTGCCTTCGTTCCTCTTGTGTCCCGTGAGAAACTTAAATCACCAAATTGGCCCACAGGAAATTTAAAGCCAAAATGTGTGAGCTAGTTTCTCTGTGATTCTTCACATGGAGTACCTTCACCCTCCTTAAATAAAAAAGTTAATAAAACCCACCAAACTCTCGAACAAAACTTTAAACCACCCCAACCACCACCCCATTACCTCCTCCACTCTCACTGACGCCGTTACGCACCCCGTTACATCTGACGGCAGCAACATTATTACCCTCGTTACCCTTCCCGCGCAACTCATGATCATAATTACACCCTTCTTCTTTTGCCTTCTCCATTAATATCCCCGCCACAGTACCCTCCAAATCCCGCCGGTGCACGTTAACCTTAAGCCCGTACTTCATGAACAACGTCAACGACATCTTCTGCTCCACCTTGTGGCCGGGAACCACCGCGAGGCGGTGCCGCAGCAGCACCGCCGCCGCCACCGACTTCATCTGCAGATACGCCAAGTCTTTCCCCAAGCATATCCTGGGCCCTGCATTGAACGCCACGAACTTATACGAGTCATGCATCACAAACTTCTTACCGTCCCCGGACAGCCACCTCTCCGGGCGGAACTCCAGGCAGTCGTCCCCCCACGTGGACCTCATCCTCCCGCTGGCGTATATCGAGTACGTCACCGACGACCCCGCGGGCACGAACGTGCCGTCGGGCAACATGTCGTCGGCCACCACGTGCTTCGAGTCCTCCGGCACCGAAGGGTACAGCCTTAGGGTTTCTGACAGCGCGGCTTTCAGGTAGAGCAGGCGGTCGACTTCCTCGAAGACCAAGGGGTCGTCCAGCCACTTGGACACGTCGTCGCCACGCGTCGAGATCAGGACGGTGCAGAGCTCATGCAGGATCTTCTCCTCCACGGATGGGTGTTGGGTGACCAGCCAGAAGAACCAGCTGAGGGCGACGGACGACGTGTCGCGCCCGGCGAGGATGAAGTTGAGCGCCACGTGTTGGAGGAAGGTGTCGGAGTAGGATTCTTTCTTCTTCATGAACCTGGAGAGCAAATCGTCGTGTGGGTTGCCGTCCTTTCGCTGGTTTAATAACTCTTGTTTTCGCGCGTTAATCACATCGGTTAAGTACTGGTCGAGCTGCGACAGGCTTCGGCTCAAGCTGACTTCCATCCCCAGCCGGAGCCATTTCTTCACTTTCCACAAGATCTCCGGCAAAATAAACCGCTGGAGAGAGGCTTCCGTGGCTCGGTCAAAAGCCGATGCGAAGCTGTTATCGGGGAGGCCCTGATCGCAGGTCTGTGGGTCCTTTCCAAAGGCCAAACCGCAAATGTTATCGAACGTGAGCCGGAGCAACAGATCCTGGAGATCCACCGGGTCGGAGTTCTCCTGGGCCGCTTCCAGAACAGGGCAGAACCTCATCTTGATGGCTCGGCTGACCCACCGGGCCATGGCTTGGCGGAGGGTCCTGGTGGTGAATTCCAGTGCGGCAGTCTTACGCTGGAACAGCCACGTGTCGCCATCGGAGTTGAAGATCCCCTGGCCGAGCAGATCGTGGAAAACGGCTTGCCACGTGGGGCCCTTGGGATAATTGTCGAACCGGGTCTTCAAGATGTGCTCTATGTTCCTCGGGTCGCACGTGACGGTCACGAGGCCCTGCTTCCTGGCCAGGAACGGGATAGAGAAGATGCAGGTCTGGTACGTGCCGCCACACGCGCGGAGGTTGTCGCAGATCCAGTCATGCATGCGGTCACAGTTCTCGATCAAGCCAGGAAGACTGCCCAATAAGGGCCAGACACGCGGACCCTTTAACGACCGTGAGATGAATGTGAACCAAAGTAGATAGGCAGTGACAGCCGATAGGAGGAGTAAGGCAGTAGATACATCCATGGTAAACGTATATGGTAAGTGTAGAAAAAAGAAAAAAAGGTATATATAACCCAAAACTTGCCTGTGTACCTTAAGGAATGGAGCTGAAATGTGAAATGTTATGGCTCAGGAAAGAAAAACCCAGATTGGTACAATGATCGCTTTTTATCTAAGCAGCATTGTACGTGGAGGAAAAATGTGTGAAGGTTGCAAGAAATGATGAAGGTTATGTGTGTGTTTTAAAAGAGCAAAAAGGAAGTGAATAGGGACAGGAACAAGGGGGTGGTGGTGGAGGAGAGAGCGATGAAAAAATGAGTGTGTGGTACAAAAAATCGAAGAGAGAAGGGATTTATAGGTGAAATGCATTGAAGGCAATTATTAAGGCCAGACTGGTTTCTTGAAATTGCACCATCTCTCTGTCTTTCTCTCCCCCTAACAATTTGATGCAGCACTATAAATGCCCTGAGAGGTCGTTGAGGAGGAGAGACTTTGAAGGGGTAAAAACAGCCATGATATTTCTTTCTTCTTCTTTTTTTCTTTTCTTCTCTTTTTCTCTCCTTGCTAATTCTCACGTAAAGAAATGACCTCTGTCTCTCCAAAGACACCTAATTTTGCAGGCAAGGGAGGGGGTGTCTTTAATTCAAGCATTTAATGAAGAGAGGAGTTAATGAGATTAGTTGAGGAAGTTTGACAGCAGCAACGGAGAGCCTAGATAGAGACCAAATAAGGGACAGGACACAAAACAGTAGTGAAGCATAGAAAATGTAGGTCACACAATGCAACACATTCACAGGTTTTGTGCATCCACGCATGCATGACTTGTTATTTGTGAGGGTATAATCCTATGAAATTTTAGATGGGTTTTACTTATTATTTATTTTCCCTTCATTTATACGGCCGATTCTTTAATGGAGGTAATCGGTGGTCATGTGGGTTTTATTGGTTAGGGTTCGGTGAGCCACCTGCTAACAAATTTATAACATTTGCTTAAGGGATTCATTTTTCCTTCTTGATTTCTTCATCCATCTTCTTTTTTTATCTTTTGCTAGCAAGAAATTAAACTACTACCAGAAGAAAACAATCCTGTGATTCATTCATCACACAGCTTTGACCTTCCTCTCTATTAATGCTTCTTCTCCTTACGATAAGAAAAAGTGTGCCCAATGCATATGCTGGTGGTGGATATACCTGTCAGTTGCAGGACAAAAGTCAAATCTTACACGGTCACCTGAAGGCAGGTGCGTTGTTTACATTAAACTGCTGTTTTTTTCATTCCTATGTATCTTTTCCTTTAGAAATATAAAGGAAGTCAGGCCATGACGAATTAAGAATCATTTTCAAAATGGTTCGGCTAATGAAGGCTCCACCGTAAATTTAGATTCATTACTATATTTAACTGTCTCTAACTATAGTTAACTAGATGAGAGTAATATGTCTATCATTTGGTTTGCGTTTAGTGAATACAAATGAGCAGGTAATACTTTTTCACTTTCGGTGGTTGCCCCTTATATTTTTACTTGCTAGCTAGTATCCTTAATTGCCCACAACGAACTCGATTGAAATTGCAAATCTTGAATGACTACAGCTCACTCTCGTATTGTTAGTATCACTCGTGGTAGGTTCCACTTGACAGAGCAAATATGTATAGAAAGAAAGAAAAGTAATGACTGAAGCTCTACCCTTTTTTACACTTAATTAGTTCGCGTTTTGGTTGTACTTACATAAATTCTTTTACTGTTACTTCTAATTAATCGGTGCATAATCCTATGATTAGGACCCTATTGTCACTATCATCAATATTGATTTGTTTCTCTTCTGTTCTTTTCTTTTCTTTTTCCAACGTGTCGTATCGCCATGAAACTTTTCTTATTTTCCTTTGCGAAATCAATATAGTATCATTTTATGTAAAAAGTTTTGGTCAATAATCGAGGGCAATAAGTATATTTCCTGATCAACCAGCCAGTAAAAGAAAGTTGCTGATAAGTTCAGATCATGAATTACATCACTAAGAAAGGAAAAGTCGCCAAGCTCAATATCTATGTTTTTCATGGACAGTTGACCTATATATATCTTCTGGACCTCTGCTGCTAATGCACCTGTTGCAACAACTTCACAGTTTGAGACAAATAACATATACTACTAAATGATATGGAGGGGGACCAGATGTCAATAAACCTCCTCTTTGAAAATAACAAATTTCTTTGATTCGTCACATAATGGAAAACTAAAAGGTATATACTTCAAATAACCAAAAAGAAATTCATTATATATCAGTTTCTTAGTATATACTTAACTAATATCCTGTGCCTATCTAATGAAGGATTCTATAGTGGCACAGGGCATACGAATTTGGAATTGTTGAATAAAACTTACAAATCATATATCCAAAGAGGTTAAACATTTGCTATAAAAGAATGCCCGACATGTAATTCATCACAGCGAGCTACTACTGCTACATTAAACTGAATGAAAGAAATATATAGTCCACAAATAATGAATTTCTTGAGGGTTGACTTGGATATCATACAATTGGATCTTTTGGGGGGTTGATATTTATGGGATTCAGACAATTCCAGTCTGGTGAATCAATACAGGCACCACCTTAAAACATGACAGGTTAGGTGTGTCATAAAAATCATACACCAGTAATTGGTAATACTTCGTCGTGTCCATTGCCCAGATTTTCCTACTGGCCAAAATGCCAGTACCTTAACGCGTTATCTGTAAAGAAAAGCCCTCCCCTGTTTTTGTAACATCCTAGTCCACTCTGTCAGTAATTGCGGCTTGCTCAGCTTCCAGAATTAAAGTTTTTTCTGCCTAGAATAGAAGAGCATAACCATATAGACTAGTACTTCCTAAATTAGTAGTATTTTACCATTGCAAGACACAAGACTACGGTGGAGAGATTAGTAGCTTTTGTTTAGGTGGGGGACGGTTGGATTGTTGGGATTGTTATAACTTCTATCTAAAGTCACCCTCACTAAAGTGGTGGCTGAGGTTAACTTCTCGAGGAGGCGAAGACGTGAAGGGCTGTTTTCTTGATCTTAAGAACACAATACGTGAAGGGTTCCACTCTTATCATTTCAATGCTAAAAAGAATTTGGTATTGTTGTGCAACCATTAAAAACGCTTCAGGTTACCAATTTAACTTCAGAGCCAATCATTTTCAGTCTTTTAGAAAGTGCAAAAGAAAAAAGATGGACGCGTGTCAATGTGTACGAACAAGAAATATTGAAAAATCTTTGGTGTTATAAGGTTGAAGAAGGAATTAAAATGTCAGGCTGAATGTTTTCAAAAAATAGCTTGACATGACGATTTCTTGCACTAGTTATAGTTTAGAACTGTTAGTTAACGGTTGACAAGAGGAGAGAGTTTTGAGTCTTGTTAAGCTGCTAATCAACCTTTAGTTTACCAAATCATCCATTGTCTTGTGTCCCTCCTTGAATCAATTAGTTAGAACAAGATAGATTGACTACACATAGGTTCAATAGCTCCATGATCTCATCTGAAAAATGTGACGACTTTTGACGGGATATTGCGATGACGTTGAAAATAATCCACAAATTAAACTTAGGTGACCAACTAGTAAGCCACTGCGACATCACCTGCCCGAATACCTTTCCTAAATGACAAACCATGGTAGCAAATGGCAGTAGACCCATAGGAATGCCGCCGTTAACCAATATTTCATACGAAATCATAGTTCAATCTGAAAAGATGGAACATAAGAACTACAGATAATAGAATTCAAGGTTAGGCTACTTGATTTTATTATTATTTTTATTCAACTTAAACAAAATTTAGTTTCAAATTCTCCAAGAGTCAATATCCTTGGTTGACCTACACGACACAGTTGAAACTTTCTTCATCATCCATCACATCAGAAGTAAGATATCTTCTCAGTCTTCTCTCATAGAAGAAGCCAATTAGTCTGGTTAGCGTCCAAATTTGTCATATTATTGATTGTCAATTCCTTTACTATAACATATTGTTTCTTCAAGGGCTCAAGACATTTGATGCTAAAGAAGTAGATGACTCATACAATACAAGCAGAGTACCGACCTTCTGGTTCCGGGCACTAGTCCTTGTTCCACTTTTCTTTCACAATCTTGCTATAGTAAGGAACAGAATGTTTTGATCAAATCCTCACATATCGTGGAAAAAAGAATTGGCTAAGCATCCATTTGTAACAAAAATTCTGAGTGTAGCAAGGACATAGTCATTCCACAAAAAAGAACATGGTCACTGAATGTCTTGAAACTCTTTTGTTACTGGGATGGGAAATTGGAATTTTTAAGCCAGTCCCTTTCAAGAGTTAGCTAGCATTCATCTCCTCGGTTACAGTGCTATACTTAGGAAACAGTACAATGATGTCATGGGAGTTTGTATAAATCAGAGTCCATTGCAATCAAGGCCGACTTCAATTGGAAGTTTGGACCACATCACCAACCTTTCGTTTCAAAGGCTTGCGTCTGCTAATCCTTCTAATATATCTGATAACCATGGCTTCCAACATTTCGGTTATCTTCTGTACAGGTAGTTTGGTAGAGGAAACTTCAGGCTTCTCGCTACCTAAAACCATTTCAAACAAAATATTCATAACTGAGAGAACTTGTCAGTGGAAACACAAATCTTTCAGAATAAAACGCCTCTAGAATAGAAGCTTGCAGAATTTGATATGAGTCTCAAACCTTCAGGGCCAAGTCTTCAGAAATTGTAGATCGATACCGGGTTGAACCCTCCAGTGGACAGTTTCCTCCTTTGATGATGAAATTAGCATTACAAAGGCTGGATAATTGCAATAGAGCATCAGACATGAGTGCATTATCATCTCCGTCAGAACTTAATACATCATCTCCATGTTCCTCTTCATCAAGAGAACCTTCTTCTGCAGATGTTATGCATTGAAATATGGCTAATAACCTCTCCAAAGGGAAAGTTCCAGGCCCTTTCAAAAGTAGTTCCTGTTCTGCAGTTTCCTTTTGTTCCAATGATTTTTCGGAGGGTCTGAGTAAAAATTTATTCAAACAGGATAGAGTAATGTCAGCCAGTTACTTAAGAAAACATGAAATGAGACATCAAATTACAGCAATTCAACAAGAAACAACAAACAGTTTTAATCACTCTAACTCAACTACCAATATCACCAACTAGTTCTTAAGACCTGACCACAACAAAATCCTATTGTGTGCATTCCAAAATGTAAGACCATAGTCTGTATATTTTGAAGATAAACAATAGATTAGAATGCATCATTGACAGTCCTTTAGCTGCAGCCAAATGAGCCAGAGCACTTCTCAGAGCCATTGTAAACACAAGACAGTGGCCAAGTAGATACAATGATATCCTTTCTACTCTAGACTTAAATGTGGAGTAATTTCAGATAAGATTTAGCTTTCTGTGCAAGATGTTCCCTCTAAATCTCGGAAAACACAATCACAGAATCTGAATCCCAAGCAAAACAACAGAAAATGATAGATTGCCACATACAACATCATCAGAAAAAAGGAGAAAAAGCCACCTAGCAGAAGCCTATCAGATAGTTAATGCACTTACTTTCTCTTCCTTTTGCGACTATCAGAACCAGCAGCAGAGTCAAATAAGGATGCGTCAAGCGTGGCTGGGTTTCTGGAAGCTATGAATGCGGAAATAAGAAGATACTTTGCTGAAGTAGACATATGGATATCTACCCCAGAAAAATCTTCACCATCTTCCAACTTTTTCAAGCTGCTTTTCCGTTTTCTTTCCTTATTCGGCTCAATCCCAAGGGAAGAAGAATAAGATGGAACCCGGAATATCTCATTCAAGGAAGGGGCAATATGAGGCTGGAAATGACCGAACAATCTCCTCTTCACCTCCTCATTAGGTACAGATCCCAAATCACTCAAGGCGAGTGTCATAAAGGATTTATTGTTACCTTCTCGTCACCGGTTAAGTAGGTGAGCAGATCATCAAGATGTTTTCCCAGAGTCGTGTTGTGACAGCTTGTTTTCCGTCTTATGTGTAAAGTGTATAGAATATGACGTTTTGTTTCGTAACCTGTTTTTTTTTCGTCTTGTGGTTTACGTTGGGTTCAAGAATGAGTTCTTAGTAGGAATACAGCTTCCGGTTATCTTGGTTTCTCAGAAAAATTTGACGAATATCTTCTTCTGTATACTCAGGGAAATAAACCGGAATAGGCTCAACGTAACCCACACTGGAATAATACGTATCAGGAGAAGCATTGCTTATAAACACAATCCCCACCTCATGCATCTTCAAAACATCATAAAGATTAAGCAAAAAAGTCAATGTAGCAGAACCCTTATCCCACCCACGAACAAGCTCCAGATTATCAAACACCAAGTACACCATTCTCCCATTAGGCCCACCGTCCAATTTGCTCGACTTCCCCGAACCCTTCTTGAGCTCAGCGATAACCCTCTCCAGTTCCTCACGCAGAAAATTAACGAAATCCGACGGCTTGTCGCACCGTCTCGCGCTTGAATAACCGTTACTGCAATTCTTCCTATGAAGAGACAACTGGTTCAAGACGGACTCGAACAGAATCCTCGGATTGTAACAGGAACGGAAGCTTGCGTAGGCGAAAGGGCGGTTGAGGTGGTTGAGTATCTGGAGGAGTAGGCTGGTTTTTCCGGTGGAGGCGGCTCCGTAGATGAATAAAGGAAGCATAGGGGAGTTTAAGGGACCGAAGAGGCGGAGCAGATCCCTAATTTGGCCGCCTCTTCCCGGGAACCGATCCAGTAAAGCGTCGAAGCTGAGGCGTTCTCCTCCGAATGACAGGTCGTTGATTGTGGGAGTGTAGGATTCGGTTTTCGGATTCGATTCGGTGGCGGAAGTGGAGGAGGATCGGGTTGTTCTTCTTTTAGCAATGGGGCTTTCTTCTTTGACCATTTTTTCTTTTCCTTACAAAAAAGGAAAGAAGGAAGAGGGGGAATTGCAGGTTTAGGGTTACCTGATAGGGAATTTGACCGCAGAGTTGATGGAGAGAAAGAGGAGTGGTGCACTTCTAAGTAAATCAAAATTGCAAACCCTAAGGTGTTTTTTCTTTTTTTTTTTCTGGCGACGGAGAGAGCAGTTCGAGGAAGATGAAAATGGAAAAGGGCAAATGCGAGGGAAATGTTCCCGCCAATAAGTTGTTATCTTCTGCGGTGAAGTGCACGGAAGCTGTGGAAGAACTCGCACAAGTCAACATATAGAGTGGGCTTGTTTTTTTTTTTTCTCTCTTTTTCGGCCTTTGTCGTCCTTGTCTCCTAGATGTTGATACTGCACATTACACTAGTTTAGTAGTTTTTATACGACTAAACTAAGAGTAAAAATCACTAATTGAAGTATCAAGTCATTCTCCCATAGTTTTAGGGGCAATTTTTAAAATTCCACATCAATTTCCTGAGAAAGGTCATTTTCTTTTTTACGATTTACATTTTTTTTTGTCTCAATCGCATGAAATTCTTTCAAAATGATACACAACAAAAATCAGAAGGCTTACTTTTACATGGATCGACTAGTGTTAACCCACTTAAAGCGCATCCTTCCCCACTGATCGGCCATTCTTGGACACTTGATACCATTTGAGTTCAAAAAGCAAAACATTCGATAGCATTAGCAGGAGTTTGCTCTCATCTGAATCTTTGCGTCCCCAAATCACCGAGATTTGAAAATAAGTTGGAATCTTCTCACAAGAAGAGTTTAGCAACAGGCTAGAGGTCTACAGCGCAGGAGGCAGGAACTCTGTCTTTCGAAGGTTTTTCAGCAGTTGCATTCCTGATCAACTGATTGAATAAAAGCTAACTAATAGCTCAGTTAATTGAATAAAACCTCCTGTTCTAAAACAAATAATCACTGATTAATTTTTTACCAGTCGCGTTCATTTCCATCTCAAGCAGATATGGAAAGGGCAAACAACCAACATAAAGTTTTCACCGAAAGACCCTTATTACTTTCCCCTTCAAGTATCTACAGAACTACCAATCGCCTCTGTGCTCACAAGGCAGCAGATTTTTAAGGTACAACACTTGAATGGCTCACTAGCTCAATCAAGCAGGTAAGCAGCCAATGCATCTTAAAATCAAATGCCTTGCCTGAGAGAGACAGCGTATCCCCAGTTACTCCTGGTACATCTTAATTACTATCTGCACAATGGTGTTCGCACTTCACATCACTATATGAGAAACCAACCTCTAAGGCAAACTAAACATCCAAACCCATCACAAATTGATAAACCACCATAATTACAGATACACAACATCAATCTTTCAACATGTACCCATGGAGATCTGTCATAATAAAAATAAGTCAGCCAAAATGCAAATTACAATTACCACCACTCTGAAATTCTCTCCCCATAGACCTTTTTCGTCATCATCTTAATTCTCAACTGAGGCACCGGCTCTGATGAAGGAACCGCGCCGATGACCACCCACAATCACATCTTTAAGCCGAGTTAAAGGCCCCAGCATCCGGCTGGTTCTCTGCAGGAAATGACAGAAGGAAGTCGACATAGTTAAAAGAAAGCAAAACAAAGGGGGAATTGCTGTAATTCTTGTAGTCAAGTAACATGCAGAAGCATGAACAGGGAAATTTTTTTGTTAAGGCCTATAAATACCAAATAATTAGTGCTAAAATATACTAAGGAAAGACACAAATATTCTGGTTTCAGTGTGATGAGATAGTTCGAGTGTCCTAGGAAAGCATCCTTCATAAGCTACTGCTGGATCATCCAGGAATCTCCATGCATTTGAGAGTAAGAGGCTGAAGGTATAATCAAGAAAAGACGAGATCTCTTTGGCCTTAACCAATCTTTTCACAAGGGAGGCAAAAAAAGTACTTGAGATATTCTTGTACACAAAGAAGGTGCAAGCTGAACTCTTCCAATCAAGAGCTCAACCAACAACATCGCTCTGTAGTTTTAGTGGTACCAGATAACTTCTATCAGATTTATAAAGAAGACACAATAAAACACTAGTACCAGGATTTCTCGGTAGTCTTAGGCAACAATCTCAAACATCAAATGTGGAAAACAGCTTCATCCATGCTGTAATTTCTGGCTTCTATGTATACCCAAATATAGAGAATGCTAATGAAAGAAACATATATCAATTAATAATAATGGGCTTCTATGCCATAGAATCTTGCATCCTCCACCACCCTATATGATCGCATCTCCAGTACAAACTTTGTTAGATTCAAGTGTCCATATGCAAGCATATTTCAAGCTTCCAGTTTAATATATGGTGCATGGAAAAATATGAGTGCCAAAACTATCCAGAATTCTGCATCTTTAATATCACAATCAAATGGCAACATATTTGACTACATAAAACAAAATGGCATCTAAATTAGTACCCACAAGAAAGGATTCCTGTATATGCAACAACTAACACCAAAACTAGTCGCCAAAGGAAAGGGAAAATGATGCAAGGGGAAATACCTCATTATTGATGCTTGCCTGCCACTTCAGCTGCAAAACCTGCCACTTTTCTTGTTGCCAGCGCTGACCAAGCATTACAAGTCCCATTACAGCTGCTGCAATGAAAATCGACCAAAAGGTATTTGCCTCTTTCGCATGCGCATACAAGGAAGCTGCACCTCTCTTCCACCATGCTTCACATGGGACACCAGGCCCGTCATATGCATCATCCTTGGCAGGTTCAGGGGAGTTAGAAACAGCCCTATCTAAGTCCCATTCAGAAGTTTCATTCATATCAGGAATGCCCAGGTTCTCACCATATGGGGTTGAACTGCCATATCCTGTCTTGCTGTCTAAAGAACTAAATGCAGACGCACTGTATATACTCTGTTCCTTGTCACTCACATTTAACTCTTGCAAAGTTGCACTTTCTTCAAACCCTGTGTCAGAAACGGATAGCTTGTTATCCTTCTCATTCAAAAATTGAATCCCAGGAAACTCCTCGGATGCGTTCAAATCCTTTAATGTCCAGCTTTCTTCATTCTTTCTACCTGATCTAATCTCTTCTTCGACATGCAGTCCTGAGGCCACATCCTCCACAACATGTTCATCTAGAATCTCGCTGTCAGGCTCCAACGGCAGATTCTCATGTTGACTGGGAGGGAAAACAAAGTGATCCGACATAAATAAAGCATGGGAAGTTTCTGCTACCTCCTTGTCATCATCCTTCACCTCAACTTCTTTGGGACCCGGAGCAGCAGCATATGTTGATGCTGTCAATGATACAACTTCCCACTCGTTGCCACGAGAAGCGGTTTCTTCTCCTTCACGAGAGCTATTCTTCTCACCTTCTTCTATATCTTCCATCCTCAAGTTACTAAATCTTCCTAAAATCAGGCACACGATAAAAAACGTAAAGAAACTATCAAATTCTTCCATCAACGCCGGTGCAGTCACGGATAAGAATCCTCATTAAATCACAGGGAACGAAAGTTCCAATCACAAACAAAGAGACGATATTGTACACAGAACAGGACCGGAACACAATCAATAGTCAGCTGACTTATAACTAGATTTATATAAGAGAGTGTGATTACTGAGAATAAAACGTAATCAAAACATGAATCAGTTAACGATAATCAAAACCGAGCTGATGAGAATAACTGATTCATAAACATCACATCAACGAATAATTATAACCAATATAAAGAGCAAAATAAACAACGGAGGGCGTCTTTAAAATTTAAGAGCCGCAAAGCTGCACGTGATTAACCACTAATCAGTCAAACTAAGCACCTACAGATCCATATGAGCTCGTTAAACAAACAAACCGATCAAAGCAATCGTCCAATCCAAACAAACCACCTCCAATCAATCAAGCTGGCATAGCCAAAATCAACGGCTAAAATAATTGGAAACGGAAAAAATATATATACGAGAACCGACGATTCCACGTAGAAGCACTTACAGAGACGGAATCGGATGGGATCTACGGCGAGGAGGAGGAGGAGGAGGGGATGCGATGACGTTACTCGATGAGATTGGGAGAACTGTCTCGAGACGTGGAGAGGGAAGACGGGGTTTTATAGTACCGGAGATTTCTCGTTTAAGCGATGAAAGTGAAGGAGGGAACCTGCGGGGCCGGTGGTATCTGAGTCATGGACTTGCGGGTTTGACCGGCTGTAATGGGTTAAACTTAGAGCGCGTGGGGGTGAGTTGCTAGTTTGTGGGAGTGGGATAAGGATTGTGGGGGGATTTAAGTAAAATTAATAGGAGTGCTTATCTTATCTCCTGCCCTTTCTATGTGTTGTTCATTTCCGTACAGCGAGGGAATAACGGTTACTTCGTATCTTTTACCGCGACGGTAGCTACCAGGCGCAGTTAGATTAGCCTTTGTCGTTAATTTTTTTTAACCGGGAATTAAGTTAAGATGATTTTTTTAGTTAATCTTGCCTGAAAATGGTGACCAAAATCCCTTTTTTCCTTTGCTTGTCGATAAAAAAGTCTTTTTCTTTCACTTTTGAACAAGAAAGAGAGAGAAAAATGAAATTCTCGTTGCCTTTTCTTGTGGAGCAGAGAAGGTATCTTGCATTTTGTTTTTTGTTGGTTAAGAATATTACATTTATCCAAAAGCTCAACATGCATCTCATTGAACAAACACAATTGACATCGACATGAGAATTTAGGTTCCAATGAATTTAACTTTTTTACGGATCTTTTTGTTTAGGCGATGTGAAATGATCTCAAATTTGGGTATTTGACGCTGACCAGGATACACATAACGTGTACAGGACAATGTTTTCTATTGTTTCTGTTGGCGCATCATCGTATTCATTATGTGTCTACCTCTCTTGTTGTTTTTGTTACGTTATCCACTTCTTTTTCATATCCAATCCTAGTCACCCCAAAAGAGAGCAATTGGAATGCATATAGTAACTTAAACTGACATACCTTTAACAAACTTCGTCACACATATAGCGGGAAAAGGTCACCGCCACAGGCTAACTAGTCCCTTCACTCTCACAAGGAACAACATTCTTTTTATTTTCAGTCATGGCATGATTATGGGTGGTAGGCCAGGCAGGAAATAATTGTACAACTTTGTCTAATTTTTGGTTCCTTCCTTTTGGCAAGTCAGGGAGCACGATCCGAGTGAAAATATTCAGAAATCATTGAACCATGTGGCTAGGAATACTCTCAAGTCTCGAGTCCTGCAAGATACCAGGATCTTAGCCACCTACCAGAAAATTGTTGTACTCGTGTAAGAAATTAAAAGGCCCACTATATTTTTATTGGTTTAACTAAAGGCCCACTGTTTGGAACTCGCATTAAAGGGTCCACCATATTCATATTTCTCAAAACGGTTTACACCTCTTCTTTTTCCCTCGCTTGTAAACAGGCCCATAACCGCCAACATGAAACGACGTCGTTTACTCCACGGTATGCTAAAATCCTAACCCGAGAATTCGTTGGTCCTAACCGAAGCCTCGGCCTACCCGATTTGTCGTCGTGGAAAATATCGGTAAGCGAAGAGTCAAGGTGGGTATAAAACAGTTTTTGAGTGGCGGGTAGTAGAAGAAGCAAATCAAGCAAAGTAACGAGAACATTATCCGCAGACAAAAGGCAAATTAAACAGCCGAGAAGAAGAAGAAGAACAAGAAATGGGGGATCTTTACGCTTTGGATTTCGACGGAGTTATCTGTGATAGCTGTGGCGAAAGCTCCCTCTCCGCTGTCAAGGTCGTCCTCTTTCTCTCTTATGTTTCTTTTCCTTCTTCTAGTTGGTCTATACTGCTCCATAAATGAAGCTAAATTCAATTTATTTGGATTGGTTTATAGGCTGCCAAAGTGAGATGGCCTGGTTTATTCGATGCTGTGGATTCATCATTAGAGAACTGGGTTGTTGATCAGATGTACATTGTAAGTTGTTACCTGCTATTACTCTTAGTGATTTTAGTAAAAATATATGTTTTTTTTTTCTAGTTGAGTTGGCATATGTGGTTTAAGAGCTAATTATTGATGGCTTATGGTGTGGCAGGTAAGACCCGTGGTGGAAACTGGATACGAAAATCTGTTGCTTGTGAGGCTGCTGCTGGAGATGAGAATACCTTCAATTCGAAAGTCATCGGTGGGTATACATTTCCTTTGACTTTAGTTCAAATTGTACCCCTAGGGTGGATGGATTGTGATGTTATTGTCGTTTGAAAGTTTCATTCTTTATAAGAGTTGCTTTTCATTTTCTAGTGGTTAGCTTAGAGCTGATGACTGTGGGTGGTTTCATTCGCAAGGTTGCAGAAGGACTGACGGTTGAGGGGATACTGGAAAGTTGGTCAAAGCTGAAACCTGTGATTATGGAGGAATGGGACGAGAACAGGGAGGCTCTTATAGATCTCTTCGGGAAGGTCAGGGATGAATGGATGGACAAGGACTTAGATACCTGGATTGGAGCAAACAGGTATTTTGACTAGTAACCGAAGTTAGGCCAATTTGATATGTATGCAGAATATAAAAGACAACTGGAAGCTAATAGACAAGTAATTTCAAATGTATCATAAATGTATTCCTTTATGTATGTCAAAAGCCAATCGAACGGAATTGATTGCTGTGTGACTAGCTTGAGTTTGTGTCCTGTACGTTTGTGCAATATGCACTTTGCATCACAATTAATCAGAGGCAGAAGCCAGTGTTGGAGGATGAATGGGAAAAGGCTCTCCAGGTCATATTCCACTAGAGAGCATCCCTCATATTTTTGAGGATAAGCATCCTTCTTTCATGATTTGAGACTATATTGAAGTTTCATATTTGGTTTTTCCCTGCCTGGATTGACATTTTCTGCATGTGTTTCTCACATGTTTTCTCTGTTGACAAATTTTAAGCTCAATGGTGCTATTAGTCTGTGACTCTGTGCATCAAACATTAGTTTGTTGTCGAAAACATTATATCAATTTTATATCCTTAAAACTCCTTGGACCTGAAATTCGGCCTACCCTGCAGATTCTATCCTGGTGTTTCTGAGGCTTTGAAATTCGCAAGCTCGACCATATACATAGTCACCACAAAACAGGTCTAGCTTGCTATTCCTTTCATCATTTTCCTGTTGAAGAATAGATGATGTGGTTGAGTGTGTCACTTGACATCACTGTAATCTATGAAGAAAGATGGCCAAAAGTGAACCTTCATTTCATTTGTTACTGACCCTTATCCCTTGTCTTTTTCATCTCAGAGCCGGTTTGCTGATGCCTTGCTTCAGAAAATTGCTGGAATTCAAATTCCTCCTGAAAGAATATACGGTCTGGGAACTGGGTAAGTATGCATTGAACTGATTAGCTAGACTGGAAAGCAAACCCATTTAACTTTTATTCTTTATTCTGTACTTGGAATGCAAACTTCTCCTTGCTACTATTTATGTTTTGATTGTTGCTTTCAGACCTAAGGTGGAAGTGTTGAAACAACTTCAAAAGAGACCAGAACACCGGGGGCTGACATTACAGTAGGATACTTAGACCTTATGGCTTCTCATGGAAATATTTTTGATAGCTAGCTGTCTGTGTGCCTTGCTGACCTTTGTGGCTTTTCTCTGCCAGCTTTGTGGAGGATCGACTTGCAACACTAAAGAATGTCATTAAAGAGCCTGAATTAGACGGATGGAACTTGTACCTAGGTATTATCTTCTCTTAGAGTCCCCTCTACACCCTTGTCTATATTGTCTGTTAAGTAGCTATTCCAATGTATATTATATCTGGAACAGGGGATTGGGGATACAATACTCAGAAAGAGAGAGAGGAAGCAGCTGCCATTCCAAGGATTCGCCTCGTTCAGCTCTCTGACTTCAGCAAGAAGCTGAAATAATTATTTGGTTCACCATAAGAGTCATAGATTGAAGGTTCAATTACAATCACAAGCGTTACATTGATTTATTTTGTAGTCCTGGTGTTCAGGAGAAGAAATTTAAATCATTCATCTGGATCAGATTTGTAACTGAGTTGCTCAGAATAAGAATAAGTAATGCAAGAAACCCACCCGGTGAAGAATCAATACTTGGTTTAATCTCTCTTCATGTTTCTGTTCAATCCAAAATGTAGTATTTTGGTTCTTACACCAAGCCGGTAGACAACACAGCACGTATCAAGCAGATCAAAAATTATATTCCAAAATGAAACAACAAATCATTACATTCCATTCGGTGTTGGTGTGTAAGAAAGCAGCCATTGCTGGCTGGCAGTAAATGTTGGGGAAGATGAAGAATAGGCAGGGTGATCCTCGAAGTAAGTAATACAATCAGAGACCAAATGCTCTAAACTAATCTATCATCAATTAACCATAACTACCACTACAACTACAACTCCTCTTTCACGTTCTCAGCATCAACTGCAGAAGTAGGAAAATTAGGCAAATCATCAGCGTTACCCTTCTCTCCCCGAAGCTTCTCCATCACTTGATCCAAAGGGGGATCTCCCGGTCTCCGAAACACTTGATCCCCAATCTTCACCTCATAAGCCTCGTCTTCATTTAGAATAAACTCCTTCACCTGCGTCATTAAAAGGGAACAGCAAAATGATTAGAAAAAACATCAAAATAACCCATTATTAGAGTCCATTGAAACATAAACGAGGTTGCTTAGGATTAGACTAATTACCTCCATCATATTTTGGCCTTGTGGGATGTTAAACATTATAGTGCTTATATCAACGGTCATAAAATGCACCTCCACCGCGGCCGTCCTCAACACTTTTGTCCATTTCCTAGCAATCTCTTCTACCATATCCTGAGAAGTGAGAGACCCACAAAACACATCAAACCCAATCAAGACGAGAAAGCCCACAATCGCAAAGAAATTCACTTCCGGTCGAAAAACTTACCGGAGTCCGGCGCACGCCCAGCCGGAGCTTGACGAACCCGAAAACCGGCCCGGTCTGGCTTTTCATCATCATCTCCTGGATCTCCTGAATGCTCATGCGAGACAAATCGGACGGGGGCGGGTCGAGCCTGTCGGCGGGCTTCGGTTTCTGGCCCCATTGCTTCCAGGCCTCGTCCTCTTCGTCGTCCACGACGTCGTCGAGCTCGTCGGTTATGTGGATTCTTCTCTTCCCGCCCTCCGCGACCCGCACAAAATCCCCATTTGGGGAGAAAAGCAAAGGAAGGAGGAGTAGAATGGTGAGGAAGTTAGGGTTCATTGTCGAGAAATTTTGGAGAGAAAACAGAATCTGGTGGGTGTGGTTTTGGTTATATAGGTTTCTAGTTTTTATTTTTATTCCTCGCTAACGGGCCTAAGCATAAGCCCACTTATATGATGTTGTTCTCGTGGGAGTTCCTAAGCTTGGCTTTTATTTTCTTTGTTGGATGGATGACAGACTGGGCTTCAGCCTATCGTGCAGGCTTTTGGTTGGAGAAACTTGGTTGGGCCTGAAGGTCATATCTAATGGCTGGTATTTTTCTTCCCTTGTAATGCGACAAAATTGGTTAAGTTGAGAGAGGTTGGTCCTTGGTGTAACGATAATATAAATAACTTAAAAAGATAAAATAAACGATGTTATTATATATGTGTTGTCGTTTTTGTGCTGGTGTTATTATACATTTCATTTACTTTTTGTTTTTGTTTTTTCAGTGGACCATAAGGTGCCTCATTCGAGACTCTCGTATGGTTTTGTTTTTATGCTCAAACTTTTTTCCCTCTAGCCTCTGGGATGCAATTCAGACATATGTCAGTGTCACACCCACTGATTTTTCTTCGGGCGGGTTAAGAATCAATCCTTAGCTTTTTCATCCACCTATATGTCTTAAAATAATGACCATTATTTGTTTGCTTATTTATCAAAATGACAATCATTTGTTAACTCCACGTCATGTGCATATAGAGCCCAGTATTTTTATATTTCTAGTACTTTACTAGTAGTGATAGTGTTTTCCTCTCATCGGACTTGCAATTATATAATTGGGCATGGACGCTTGATGACCCGATGACGTGTTTTCTTCTTCTTCTTCTTCTTCTTTTTTTGCGCTATTCTGTACTTCTATTGATGCCGGCTTAAAAAGTGGGAGGGGATAGGAAAAAAGAAAAACAAAAGGAAACATCTCCTAATATCGATGGCTGCTATAGAATTGTCTCTTCTTGACCATGGGAGACATGAGGCCAAGTGGCAGCACTTCAGGTCTAGAGGGTGATTATGCCCCGCTAATTGTCTAACTACACCTAATAATTATTATCTCGTTGTATGTATCAGTAGTTAGTACGTATTAATAAAGCAATTATATTATAAATTGTATCTGCATGACTTGCATGTTTACAACAACAACAATAATAATGCTAACAATTTTACAACTATTCAAATTAATGCTCCAAGTTTCGGGGATCATTAAGTCAAGATTTGTTCAAAAACCTCAACTAAAATAGATTATAATTTATATACAATGTGATACGTGAAGGGTAGTTAAATGATTAAGAGGGACTACTACTTATTATAATGACCACCAATTGACATATCACATGTATGGTAGGTTATTTTCGGCATACGTATTAATTACTTTATTATACCCAACATCACATAACGTTGCCTCGATGAAGTTACTATTTCCATATCAATCACTCACTTTCCTTTCCCATCAAATGCCGTCCTCATCTTTCCATTGACATAATGCCATTTTGTACTTTCTCTGGTCGATACCTTCTCGTTTATAGTAGACTAAACACCCTTGATTAAATAGCTCGAGGGCATGCTAATTAAATTGATGGATACTTAGCATCCTCGTGAAATGGACATCCTATATAGTATATATGATAGTATGATTCCTTTCCTGAACCGTAACTTTTTGGAACCAATCGTAGACGGCGAGACATAAAAGACATTTAGTTGGTTACTTACTCACTCAAGGCCACTTTGGATGTGTAAGATTCACCACATGCACACGAATATAATAAATATCATATGACCATATCCATACTTTATAAAACGTCACCGGTGACGTGTAAACAGTATCACGTTGATAATCTGGAATTTCTAGTTCCCTTTCTTTATTTGTCCCCTTCTTATTGGGGGGAGTCATGGATCTGTTGATGTTTACTTTCTGTTTTTGTAGTCTGTCTTTTTTTTTTTTCCCCTTGTAATAAAATTTTGCAGTCTGTCTTTGTCGTCCTCATTTGTAAGCAGGAAGAGTACACAGTCTTACTCAGCATTTTTAAAATAATTTTAATAAAAATCCGCATAACCAATCAGTGGCCTAATTCGTAGCTATATATGAATCTCAATTTAGTCCATCGAAGATTAATCAGTGGAATGAACTAGCTAAAAGCTGCTAGCTATTACATAATCCTTCTGGCTTAAGGCCATAAACATGTCGATTTGGGCTAAGCAATAAAATTCGTCTCTCCCTAAAAAAAACTTCCCTACATCCCTAAATATCAGCAATACTTATAGTTGTTCGGCATTCAACAATCCAGCCAGATAAACACTTTTTCTAGGCCACAAATGGGGCTTATGTAAAAATAAATAAATAAATAAATAAATGAGGCTCATGCTTTTGTCATAGGACCCCAAATGATATAGGATACCATTGGCTTTGGCGCAGGACCACCTATAGGCCAATTTTTATCCTCACAATTTCATAAAATTTCGAAAAAAAATCAGGATAGGTTTTTTTCCTGTCCTCACAATTAAAAATGTTGATTTTCCTTAGTATTTGAATTTGCGACGAGAATACATAGAGGTAAATAGGTAATGCACTATTCATCTAAATTTGGCGTGTTAAATATTGGAAAAATCATATAACAACTTTATCCTATTACACCAAAACTTTGACAATAATGCAGCACAAAATATTAATGGAGTGCAAATTAAATCAAGCGAAATTAACTACCAAGTCATTGTGGCTAATGAGGCAAATAAAATCAAGCGAAATTAACTCCCAAGCCATTGTGGCAACTGGCAAGAACACTATTATCACTCGTTTACTGTTTCCTTTGCATTGTCGAAAACCGTGGATGGATTTTATACTTCATGGTTGATGTGATGTTGCTTTTCGATCCATGAAAAGCCATAAAAAATGAAAGAGCCAGCAACTTCCCGTACCACATGGAGATGGTATTATGGAACATGATCGTGGTTTTCGAAAAGAAATGTACATCTACCCGGGTAGGTATTTACATCTACCCGGGTAGGTATTTATAATCTCTCACGTTTTCAATTTCCTTGATTAAGGACAAACGAACCCAGATCATCATCTACGTTTCATTTCAATCATTCAAGAAGGGTCATCTAGAGCTGGCTCTTGCCTTCTCTGCCAATTGCCAAATGCAGTGTATCGCAGCCCTATATTTCTGTAGTGCAGCATCTAGGTCAGGTAATTGCGTAATAGCTTTTATATTGTGCAACAGAATTGGCCTGTCAATTTGTTATGGTTGAAGTTTCTTGAACCCAGTCAAAAGGAAAGTCGTTCATTTACTGCTGTGCGTTTCTTCTGGCCAATATTTTTCCTACCTGCTTAAGGAAGTGAATATATATAACATGGGTTTAATTTGTTAAGAACATCTAAGATAAAAGAAATGTAAGATTCCAATCATGGAAGATGGGACATGTGCTTCCAGGATAGAGGCCGCCGCCTAAAAGGATGCAATTAGTATTTAGTAGATATCTAATAAGAAATGAGCAAGTGTGCTTGCTGGAAATGGATGCAATGACACAGAGAATTTTTAAATAGTTACATGTTTTATTGTCAGTAAGACTACCACAAAACGTTTATTATTTATGGTAATTCTAAATCTTCAGGGATTATAAATTAACATTTGGCGAATCCCCCGTGAGTGACACAAATGACCAGTTGTTGACTAAATCCGACTAATTAGTAAGTAAAAGGAAGAAAAATCTAAATAACACCAAAAAAATGTCACACCTTTGATTTTCTTGCTTTACCGCGAACCCAGCCACTAAAAATACCAAATTTGTTATTATTACGTTTTGTGAAAAAAAAAAAAAGAGACGTTATGCGCTTAATGATTGAAACAAGGCAACAAACAGCAGAGCACACACCGTGATGCCTTTATAAAAGGGTGTCCTAACACTCACTAGTTACTTGCCAAACTCCATCATCGACAACACAACCACACCATTGTCCTCTTCCTTCTAACTGGTTTCTGTTATTGTTTCTGTTCAGTTTCAAAAGCACCACCATACCATTAATGGCTTCTCTAGGGAGGTTCTTGAACAAAAGATCCGTGGTATGCAACGAGCAGGTCATGAGGAGGGTGTTGTTCTCCACTGAAGCTGTTGCTGCTTCTCCCAATATTGCTCGAACAATCAGAGATCTGCCCAAGACTTTTCCCGGCACAAGAATTAGTCCTGGAGCTGAAGGGGTAATCAACTCTATCTCTCTATCTCTTTCTGTTTCTTATGATGATCAATCGCACTACACTGCAACCCATGAACGAATTTGCTTTCATTTGCTTCTCATTCTCTGTCTCTCTGTATATATATGCACACTTGCTTGTTTCTTTACCCTTTTTCTACTGTCAAGTTACTCTTTCATATCTTCATTAATTGTTTTTCATATATACTTGTATGCATTATTGATGTTTTAACTGTGTTAATTTCACCTGCTACAAATGTTCTCTCCTTCACTCTGCCGGGCCTGGTTTCCTTTCTTCTCGGAGAGAAAGAAACTACAACTTTTTGTCAGAATTCTATCCTGTAGCTCGTAGCCAGGGAGTGAATAACCAAGTTTTAGTTCTCCATCAATACAGTATCAGATTAATATGCCTGTTTGCTGGTGTAAATTCACGCGTGTGCAGTGAAAATAGTTTACATTATAAGACTCCAAAAGGCCAAATTAATGCATGAAAACATCTTCAATCTGGATTTCCAAGAAACAATGAGGGATGAATTGTTTTCATGATCTGCCTGATTGATCAACATTTTTCTATTTCCATTATTATATATATCATACTGCTGTTCTGTATATAAAGACTCACCATTAATAGATTTCTCCTTTCCATTTGAAACATTTCAGCTTATTGGGAAGACCCCCCTTGTGTTTCTGAACAAAGTGACTGAAGGATGTGGAGCTTACATTGCAGCGAAGCAAGAAATGATGCAACCCACTTCTAGCGTCAAAGACAGGTACTTGGGGATACTCAATTTGCTACCATATATTTTCAAGTTGACAAAAAAACCGTTGACACTTACCTAGGAGTCTCTGTTTACCTCTTGCAGACCAGCATATTCTATGTTCATGGACGCAGAAAAGAATAACTTAATTACTCCCGGGAAGGTTAGACGAAAAGCTTCTTCCAAATTCACCAGTTCCGAAGATTGAGCTATATATTAACTCTTCAAGTCTCTCCCTCCCTAACTTTGCTATGTTATTTATTCTAACAGACCACTTTGATAGAGCCTACATCTGGTAACATGGGGATCAGTATGGCTTTTATGGCGGCCATGAAAGGATACAAGATGATACTGACCATGCCCTCTTACACCAGCTTGGAAAGAAGGGTGACCATGAGAGCATTTGGAGCTGAGCTTATTCTTACTGATCCCACTAAAGGAATGGGAGGAACTGTTAAGAAGGCTTATGAACTATTGGAAAACACACCAAACGCCCACATGCTTCAACAATTTGCAAATCCTGCCAATACTAAGGTCGAAATCCCTTCTTAATTATGCCGTTATACATGCTTAGTCTGTGTTTGTTTTGGCAGAAGTTTCGTTTTAAGTTCATATTAATTACTGTACATATGATGGTCAAAATTGAGCTGCCTTTTTCACCTGGCGATTATTAGATTGATGTCTGATATTAATAATGGTAAAACAGATTCATTTTGAGACTACCGGGCCTGAAATATGGGAGGACACACTTGGAGAAGTAGATATCTTTGTTATGGGAATAGGCAGTGGAGGAACCGTCTCTGGTGTTGGACAGTATCTAAAGTCTAAAAATCCTAACGTTAAGGTAATAATTATTAAATGACTCTGGCTGATTATGCTGTCTCCTTTATTTTGTTTATCCCATAATTTTTTGTTTTAAATCACTGCAGATATATGGTGTGGAGCCCGCTGAAAGTAATGTATTGAATGGTGGTAAACCAGGTGAGGATCTTGCTGCTTTGGTCTATGTTTCTTGAGTGCTCCTCTTTTCAAAGGCTCTGTTTGGTTCCTTGCAAGGAAGGAATCATCATCCGTAGTTGAATGGCTGTTATGAAGTTCTCGCTAAATGACAAAGATTATGATTGTGGACTATGAATAGTTTTGAAACCTTGACCACAAAACTAACTTTATTCTTTGACCTGGTCTATGGAATTACAATCTCTAACTTCTTGCAATTGAAACAGGTCCTCATCAAATTACTGGTAATGGAGTTGGATTCAAGCCAGATATATTGGACATGGATGTGATGGAAAAAGTTCTCGAGGTAAGTATTGCTCACTGTGAAATGGAGGGGATACAAATAACAAAAATGATTCTTCAGATGTCAGGGATGGATTTCTGATATGTCGAATCTGACAGAAGAATCCCTGATATATGTGGCAGGTTAGCAGTGACGATGCAGTAAACATGGCTAGGAGATTGGCATTGGAGGAGGGTCTTATGGTAAGCACCTGATGTCAACTTCTACTTGCTATCGCTAACATCTTTTTGAGCTTCTGCAACTGTGCTATGGGTAGATTACATTGTCCTGTTTGCTTTGGGGGCTCCTTTTGTTTTTTACAATCCTGAGATGCTGACAACCTCTTTAGTAGAACCATCTCAGAGCAAAACCCAATTAGTTTGGTTTGTCGGTAGTGAAAGTTGCTTTGAAGAGTCTAGCAGGATACTTTTCTTTAACTATTTTTCCCCTTTTGACTCCTGCAGGTGGGAATATCATCTGGAGCTAATACTGTTGCTGCGCTTAGACTTGCCAGAATGCCGGAGAACAAAGGCAAACTTATTGTGGTAAGTTAAAACTTAGTTTTCAACTGTGTGAACTGTAGTTTGACCATTCCATGTTGTTACTCAAGCTTTCAGTTGCACAAGTTACAAACAAAAGTACCTGTTGTAAATACACAATAACGAAACAGGTTACTAAAGTAGGAAAATTAGTAAAAAATGGTAGTAATACAGGACTAGTTCTCTAATGAAGAAGAATTAGTAACAGTCTGACAAGTGGGTTCAAAGCCCCTCGCTATGGACAGTAGACAGGACAAACTTCTCGACTCCTTTCTTCGACTTTTGTACGTTGGTCAGAGACAACTGATTTTTTCTTGACTAAGTATTGTCAAATGTTGAAAACCTGTTTTGTGCAAATCGTGTGTCTCAATGTATGTGTTGGTGAGTGATGGAGATGAATGTGTACGATGATGTAGAACACTTTTGAGTTGCAATGAAGAAAGGATGTTTCGGCCATACTTTCGGTAGTATGGCGTCACTTCTTTATTTATGTATGGGGAGCAGGTTTTTCCTTGAGATATGGATGTAGATTGGACAATTAATGTATGGGGAGCTAAATCTCCAATGAAGGGCTCATTACACAATCGATTGCTTATAATTCATAGTTTTGAAGCTGTGAGATCAACTCCATAAGTCACCATGTGCTCTTAATTGCTTGTATTACAATTTTCAAGTTGGTTTGTCCTTGGCCCAAGCATTGCTGTGGTTTCTTCGACAAAAAAAAAAGCATTGCTGTGGTTTCTTGACTTTGAGAGACATTGGGACAGAGAAGACAACAGATAGCTTTACAATTAGAAAGGATTCTGTTCTCCCTATTTGTCATTGTGGGATGTTGTAACTTGTAAATGCGCTCGCGTATGCTACACCTTGTGTACTTGAAATTCATTAGGAGAAGCAACCGATTATGGAGTTCTTTTTCTTTTTGTTTCTTGCCCATGCCGGCAATTTCAGGACCATCTAGCTCCAGAGTAGATAACCAATTAACCAGTGCACCATGGATCATGATAATCGCTGCAAGTGATAGTAGTTTCCAACTATACACAGTTAAACTTTGATAATATGTCTTAAATTGTAGATTTGTACTTGTATCTTCAATCTTAATACCAATTTATTTACAAAGGTGGTCTTTTTTTATTTTTCGTCTTTTAATTGATTTCGGTTCTTATCGTTCACCATGAGTTATGGTTAATTGTGCTATATTGGGGATAAATTCGATATAGTTTATTTTATGTTAGCAATTATTTTAGAAAATCATAAGTACAAAATTTATCGATGCGGTACAATTACGATGAAAAAATATTATTTTTTTCAGAAAACTATCATTATTATTATTTTATTTTATTTGGAAACCACCCCTTCTCCAACTTCGGCTAATGCCTAATACATAATTCCTTACCAAATCTAGAATGATTTTTAACAACAAGGTTTAGGGCTTGAGCTTTGTGTTTAGGTGGACTTGGGCTGAGAATGTTGGGCTTTAAGATTTTGGGTCTCATGGGCTTTGGACTTGGAGTAAATAACGCAAACCTCATACTATATATCCAGCGATACGTTAAAAGTAGGGCTGTGCAAAAAACTCGTGCCGATTAAACCGTGCCGATACCGACCGAAAATCGACGTCATTGGCACGGCAATCGCAGGATTTTAGCGCCACCCCCTCCGAAATTGCCGAGCCGATAAGACCGCCAACCCTTCTCGGCAGAAGCCTTCGGATACCGTCGACAAACGGTACTGCCGATACCGTCCAAACACGCAGGCCTCAACACACACAAGCCCAACCCAACGAAAACAAACCTAGCCCAAACACTTAAACTTAATGATACCCAAATCCAAATGAAGAAAAACCAAACCCATTAATAAACCCAACCCAACCCTAGCCGGCTAATATAAAAACTCTAACCCTAAAAAATCCCTAATTCCCTTCTCTTCTCTTCTCTTCTATTCTTTCGCCTCTCGCCCGATTCTCTCTTTTTCTCTCCACACACAGACGAGCCCAGCCACCGATTCGTCGCGCTTCACGGCGGCGACGGTGAAGCAACCCCCCACAAACTCTAATCAGCCATCGATTTCCTCTTCCCTTTCTTTGAATCGACCTAAAATTGATTAAAATCCCAAACCCAAAGTCAGACACACACAAACCCTTTATGTCGCGCGTGACGGCAGCGACGGTGAAGCTACCTGCCAAATTCCTCCTCTCCTCCATCGTATCGACGTTACAAGCAATCTCCAAAGTCCCAAACCCAAAACCCCTAATTCTCGAAGTGGAACCCTAATTCCCCAAATTAATTTCAGAACCCTAATTGGCCAAATTCGCCCCTTTTTCTTGCAATTGATCACTCAGGTAAGTGTATTATTCAAATTTTACTGTAATTACTTCATTTTTGTGTGCTCAATTGTTAGTGCTAACTGTTTGTGTCGAGTTTGTTTGATGGTGGCTCAATTGTTAGTGCTAACCGTGTGTAATTGCTTGTTTTTGTAGATGGCGACTGTTCCTGGTAGTGAATCTATTATGGAAAGCTCAGCTGCATCTCCGGCGACAATTGATCGTGATGCAGTGGGCATGGATGTTGATCTACCTAGGTTGCCAATGCCACCGCCTGCGTCAGGGTGAGTTACGTTTCTTTGATTTCAATGTGTGAAGGTTTAGTTTAGTTATCTTATGCTTGCTTGTTTCTGTTGTGCAGTGCAGGAGAGCAAACAGCCACTGGTCACAACACTCCGATTCAGCAAAGTGGAGCCCAAGCTGCTACTGGTGAAGTTGTGAAGACGATGGTGATATCCAGGAAGGAAAGGTCCAAGGCTTGGGATCATTTCATCAAAATTGACAGTCCCAGTGGCCTGCGAATGGGGAAGTGTAAGAGATGTGGCCAAGAATTCAGAGCTGATTCCAAGAATAATGGAACCTCGGGTATGTTAGCACATCTTAAAAAATGTCTTCAGAATCGTAGGTTAGAAGATTATTCACAGACTGAATTGGTTCATGGGGAGGATGAGGAAGGGAAGAGTTGTCTGTCTACTTATAGGTTTGATCAGGATGCTTGTAGAAAAGCTTTGGCATGCATGATGATAGCTGATGAACTACCTTTTAGGTTTGTAGAGGGTTATGGCTTTAGGATGTTTATATCTGTTGCGTGTCCTAAGTTTAAGGTTCCTTCTAGATGGACAGTTTCCAGGGACTGTTTACAATTCTATTTAGATGAAAAAAAACGTCTAAAGGAATTTCTGAAGTCCAATTGTCAAAGAGTGTGTCTCACAACCGACACATGGACATCAGTCCAAAGAATCAATTATATGAGTTTGACTATGCATTTCATTAACAATGATTGGAAATTGAGGAAGTATGTCTTGAATTTGTGTCCAATAGCTAGTCATAAAGGGGAGAAGATAGCTGCAGGTGTAGAGAAATGTTTAGCTGAATGGGGAATAACTGGTGTTTTTACCATCGCTGTTGATAATGCCTCTTCTAATGACGTGGCTGTTGGAAATTTGCAAAAGAAAGTAGGGAAGTGGAAGCGTAGTGTCATGGAATGTAAGTTTATTCACATGAGATGTCTGGCACACATTGTGAATTTAATTGTGGGTGATGGTCTAAAATATACTGGGAAATCTGTGTACAGAATCCGTAGAGCTGTTAGGTATGTTAGGCAATCTCCTGCTAGGTGGCAAAAATTTAAGGATGCTGTAGAGGCTGATGGAAATCAGAATAAGGCCTCTCTGTCTCTTGATGTTCCAACTCGCTGGAATTCAACATTTCTCATGTTGGATACAGCTTGTAGGTTTGATGGAGCATTTGATAATCTGGCTCTTGATGATGAGAATTATAGGAAAGAGATTGAGTCAAGTGATAGGGGAATTGATGATGAGTGGATAGGTTTACCAGCTCAGGAAGATTGGGCTAATGCTAGGAGATTATGCAACTGTCTAGGTCATTTCTTTGATCTCACAACATTTGTTTCTGGTACTTCATATGTCACTTGCAATGCATACTTTGAGGAAACTATTTCTCTCCTCGGAATGTTGCTTGATTGGATTGAGGATGATGACCCGGAGATGAGCATAATGGCTCAGAATATGAAGACCAAGTTTGACAAGTATTGGGGTGACATAGACAAGTGCAACATGGTGCCATTCATTGCCTCAGTTCTGGATCCTAGGTATAAATTTGGGTTTGCACAGTTTTCCTTGAAGAGGGTGTATGGTGAAGTGACAGGGACCAAAATGTGGGACAAAGTTGTTGCTGCTGTCTATGGCATGTTCAATGCCTATCAGACCATATCTAATCCATCCAGGACTCAACAATCCTCCAGTGACATAACCGCAGGCTCGGCAGGATCATCATCAGCCACCACATCAAGAAATCATGGTGCAGGTGCAGAAGGTGATGCTTCTGAGGGAAGCCAAGCAGGGAGAGGCAGAATAAGATCCATCAAGGAAGACTTGAAGAATGAATACAAGAGGATGAAGCATGGTGACGATTCTGAAGCAAAATCAGAGCTGGACAGATATCTTGCAGAGCATGCTGAGCCAGATGCCAAGAAATTTGACATTCTGCAATGGTGGAGGATTAATTCTCCAAGATTCCCTATTCTGTCAATGATGGCTCGTGATGTTCTTGCTGTGCCAGTGTCAACTGTTGCCTCTGAATCTGTCTTCAGCACTAGTGGTAGGGTTCTGGATCCATATAGGAGCTTATTGTCTCCGAAAATTGTCCAGGCCCTGATCTGTGCACAAGATTGGATCAGGGCAAGGATTGCAGACTACAAGGTTGAATTGGATGTTGAAGAATCTGCAACAAATGTAGAGAAACTTGAGGAAGGTATAAAACCTCTAACTTCTTCATTGTTTGTTTATGTTTATTACATTATGTAACTTAAATTAATTTATTTCTTGTTTTTGTCTATTGCAAGAAATGCGTGACTTGCTGCTTCAAGATTCTGAAGCTATTGAAATGTAAGATGCAATCAGACTTGCTTCAAGATTTTGACACTTCAGGTTGTGAAGTGTTAGAAGGTCTAGCCCCAAACTCCCAGAATTACTTGTCTTCACTCTTTGCTCTCTATAATGGAATTGTAATTGATAGTTGTAATCGAATTTGATTTGTCATTTCTGCATTTCACTTAACGGAT
Source organism: Turnera subulata (assembly GCA_028386065.3). NCBI lineage: Eukaryota > Viridiplantae > Streptophyta > Magnoliopsida > Malpighiales > Passifloraceae > Turnera > Turnera subulata. The sequence goes on along the minus strand of JAKUCV010002188.1, from coordinate 2,370 downwards.
GATTGTAATCTTAGTTGTGTTAGATGTGGATGTTCATGGATGATGGCTGATGTTGCATTTTTGCTTAGTTTTCTGAAAAATTTCTCGAAGTAATGAAGATTTCATCACCTCTGTTTTTTATATTCGGCAGTACCGTATACCGACCGAACCGAGGTCGGTATCAATCGGCATGACTCCCTTAACGGGGCGGCATCGGTCGGAAAATAGGGCTATCAGAAAAGTCATACCGATCCCTTATCGGCACGGTATGTGCCGAACCGACCGATTGCTCTCCCCTAGTTAAAAGAAACGAAGGCGCAAAAGCGAAAGGCATCGATCAACCCATTCTTCTGATTCTGTGAAGTCTTAGGGTTTATGGGGCAATCATCCTCCATCATAAGTAATCCTATGGCTAGGGGATTATTTGAAGTCTTAGGGTTTATGAGGCAATCATTCTCCATCATGAGCAATCCTTCTATGGCTAGGGAAAAAAGCAATGAGATTGTAGATGAGAAAAGCGAAGAAATTGAAGTTGAGGATGAAGAAGAAGATGACTTCTCTCCCTCAATCCGTGCTTATATGGAAGGCAAATTCGATGAACTTGTAGTTCAAGCTGATACCCCCTGCAACCCGTTTATATGAGGAAGGCAATTCCGATGACGAGGAGATCGTCAACTACATGGTGGAGGTGGTGGAGACCGGGTGCATATTATTATTTGCGTTTAACGATACTACCACTTATAAGACCTGACAAACTAGCTATTTAGTTTTCTCTTTATTTTAATAATTGGAGCTAATAGTATGTTTGTTTGGTGTTTGATTTGATTTGATTGATTGATGGATTGAAGATCAGGGGTTTGGTGTTATCCTAGTTCCTAAGAAGGTGGGCTTTTTGGGCCAAATTTTTCCTCTTAATGTGAAGGACACAGAGAATCCGCGTTGTTCCTGTTAGGTGTGGGCTGAATTTTTTGGTCAAAGAAGTTAGGCATGGTCAAAGAAGTTAGGCATGGTTGCTGCAGTTGGAGAAGAAAAAATGAAGTTAGGTGCAGCAATGGTTGATAGAAAAAAAAAAAAAGAGGTTAGGTGCTGCAAATGTTGAAAATTTGATGAACAAAGTGGAGCTCACTTGCCTATATAAAGGCATGAAGTTTATAGCTCATAACACATAACACACAAAGAGGAAGAGTGTGTGAGGGAGCACAATAGGCAGAAAATTAGAGAGTGAAGGTAAGCTCATAACACATAACACACAAAGAGGAAGAGTGTGTGAGGGAGCACAATAGGCAGAAGATTAGTGAGTGAAGGTAAGGGAGAAAGAAAGAAAGAGAGGGAGAAAGAAGAAGTTTAGTCCTTCTATTTTTAGGAAGAAGAAGTTTAGTCCTTTTAAATTTTAGAAGTGACAAAACAGTCCCTTTTATTTAGTGAGTGACAAAATAGTGAGAAAATACTTTTGGGGTATTTTTAGAAAATACTATTTGTGGGATACTATCTCTCTTTGTAAGACTAATATTTTTATATTAGTAGAAGTTTTGAAGATCGTGAACGTAGGCAAGATTAAGGCCGAACCACGTTAAATTCTTTGTGTCTCCTTTTATTTTTTGCGAATCTTTTGCAGTTTTCCCCAACAGTTCCCTGGCCGAGCTCTGCGCCAAGAAAGCCGTTGATCGCAAGAATAGAAAACAAAAAGAGGTTGCGTATTATTCTTTTTGATCCTTTTATTTGTTTATTATTTATTACCAATTACTATAATCTTCCGCATAATTTATTTATTTTTTCTTTCTTTGTTTCTTTTTTGATTTATGCTACAATTAATTAATGATTGTTTAGTAGGGCGTTTCTCAGTTGGAATTTGTGAACCTCAAGCACGCCACTTATACATTCTGTGGGGATCACGACTTGTTTTTTTACCTTACTCTTGGGGCTAGAGATTCATCTGGCAAGGAACATATTTATCAAGCAAAGGTGTATTGCGAGACACTTCGCCACGATGATTCCAACGAACAATCCACCTTAGGCTTGTCTCATTGGGGCTTCAAGGAGAAACCACATATGGAGTTGTGGTGTGAGTACCCAATTTTCTCTTCCTCCGCTACACAATAACCCTAGCACCTGTGTTCTGTTGAAACAGAACTCATTCCTCCTGTACTGTTACACTGCTTCTTGCACTGTGTGGTGATGTGGAGTAGACAAGCCTGTGAATATAATAACTGCAGATGCTTCAAGGCGTGCTGCTAATGCCACTTTCCTTAAGACAATATTTGCCACCACCACTTTCTCTAAAGTCGGTATGCAACGGTGTCTTGCAAATTTGCCTCGGAGATACAATGAAGCCCCTGGTTGGAGATGTCTTGCATAAACACCACAACCCTTGATCACTTCCCGAATATAGGC
>JAKUCV010002187.1:4867-16064 GCA_028386065.3 Turnera subulata | reverse complement strand
ACAGTTATCAACTTAATTCATCACACAACAACCATACACAGCCACAAAGTTTCATATCAGCAAATATCACATATAGCAAACAAACAGCAACTTGATATCACGGGAAGTATATAAATATTTACTTAACCTCACCTTAGCCGATAAATTCCTCTGGGAACTCTTCCTCTGGTTCCGGTTCCACGTGCTCGTTCACGTTATCGGTTCCTATATATAATTAATAACAAGTACCCAGTCACACAAATGCACAGTAAATATGATATGCATATGATTATTATTCCGCTAACCGTACCCGGTTAATACTTTCGTATACTATTATTTATTTTATTTCCTTTCTCCACAAATTAATTATATCACATATATATCTCCGGTATAATACTTTGATAGTACCATTTCTAAAATATTTTTCTTTAAATTATTTGTCATAACACATATTCCTTTTCCAAAATTATTTACCTACTTCCCTAAAGTTAATTACGTGGTATACATATTCATGCCATATGCCCATATTATGTATACATTATTGTTCCTATTATTTCCAGAAAATTGTAAATTCCTAACAACTATATTTACGTAACTATGTGTATATTTATATATATTGCCTTCCTCTTTTTTGTCAAAAAAAATAGAATTGGCTGAGTTAGATGAATCAGACTAAGCCCAAGTCCCAATTTAACCCATGGATGACCAGGCCCACCGTCCAAGTCAACAGGCCCGAAACCAAGCCTTGCCTTGGACCCAGCAGCCACGGCCCGACCCTGGGTCGTCTTCAACCTCGGCTGCTCACCTGCGATTACGCCGGCGCGGTGGTGTCGTGAGCTGAGGCTCAGTTGGCGACGAGTCAGGTGTGGCGGAAAGAGGCAGGGTGCAGGCGAGTGGTGCTCGGCTGCTGCGGTGGCGACGATTGCAGGCATGAGGCGGGGTTCGACGCGAAGGAGGACAGCGTCGGTCATAGCACGAGTGAGGCCACAGTGACGAGGCGGCGTCAAGGACAGAGGACTCGCCGGATGTCTTGCCTTGATCCAGTGCTGCTCGTCGTCGACGGTGTTGGCCGCTGGTCGTGGTGGAGTTGTCGGCTGGTGAGGCGTGCGGTGGTCGTGTCGCATCCAGCGGCGGCTGCAGTTTATGGGCACGGCGCCTGTGTCTTCCGGTGGTGGCGAGCAGAGCGGCGGCGGCAGAAGGCTGTGCACAAGAGGAAAAGTGGAGGAGCAAGGTGGCGGTGGCAGGTGGGTTCCGTGGTTCGGGCGGCCTCGGGTTGGTGGCTGTGTGGAGAAGAAAGGAAGAAAAAAAGTGAAGGGGGGGTGCAAACGGCACCGTTTTGCTTGCTGGGTAGGAAGGTTTGTTTTTCCTTTTTTTTTTACTTTCTTGGCTTGTGCACTGCAAGACGCAGGGGAAACGGAGAAGAAAAAGAACTGGAAAGGAAAGGAAGAAGAGGCTGTGTGTGTGGTTGTTTCCTTTTTTTTTTCTTTTCTTTTTCTTTTCTTGGTTTTGGTTTGTTTGTGTGATCTGTAGGTTGGAAAAATGAAGTTATAGGTGAACTTGTTGAGGAGAGGATGAAGGTGTGGAGGCGGGTGTGGTGTGTGAATTGGAAAGGCAGGAAAAACAAATGATAAGGCATGCAGGGCACTGGTGTTGCACGGGTACACAGAAAGAAGAGAAAAGGCGCCGCCTGCATTATTGCATGCAGACGTGTCCAAATCGGACCAGAAAATAATTGATACCCCCTTTGTTATTTTCCGGTGTGATTTTTCCGAGAATTCCGGGACCCGAAAAATGCCAACTTAGGTCCGTAAAATCCACAGAAAAATCTCGAGCGCGGGAAAACCCTCGGTTACGAAAAACGACGCTCGATTTACCTTGAATTAATTACCCAAGGTTAATTCTTTCGGTAAATTGCTGTAAAAAGACTTTTACAGTCCCGGTAAAAATCCAAATTTTTACCCGGGGTGTTACATTCTACCCCTTTAAAAAGAATTTTGTCCCCGAAATTCCGTCTTATCCGTGGGTCCTACCACGATAAGCTTCTGGTATACTCTACCAGGTGTCCAAACTCAACGCGAGATACCGCTTATACCCTTAAGCGACATCTCATCCTCTTATAAATACCAAACCTCATAACTGAGACACTCACTCTCAGCCATGGACTCTCCACTTCGATCTCGGACTACCTCAGACTCCGAGAACAACAGCTACATTGGTGGCACTGCTTTCTCGTCAAGCTCCGATGAAGAACCTCCCAAGAAGCGGTTCAAGACAAACATCATCGGCCTGAAAGAGCACATGGTCGTCTCCAGCAGACGGCGAAAGAAGCGTGCTCCCAAAGAAGCTGAGGATAGGAAGGGCAAGGCAACTGCTGAAAGTAGCACTCCGAAGCAGACACTGACGCAACTGAACGTCTCACTGAAGAAGATCAGCTCGGCGGTGATGCAGATAGAACTGGCGTGCGCGGAGCTTTTCCCTCACATGAAAAACGTCTAAAAACTTGTAAAAGAACTAGAGAAGCAAGTAGCTCCATAGAGTACTTCTTCTCCTGTTGTAAAACCGTTATGAACTAAATAAAATAAGCTTTCTTTTTAAACCAAAATTCTTATATTACAAGGTCTTATGTTAAACAAAAAATCAAAACATCTCAAAGCAAAACAAAAATTAATAATAAGGATATAAAATCAGACATAAAGAAATTAAAAAAAATAAAACTCGTTTAACAAAACCAAAACATAAAGTAATTAAAACAAAAATATGTTTTCATGCTCGGCGCTCTAGATCGATCGTAACCATCCTCGATCCCGAGAAACGTGACACGCACAACTAACGGTGACGTCGATTCCCTCGTGAAAAAGATATCCGTTAACTCGCAAGGTGATGATCACGAGCACGTCCTGTGTCCCTCGAAAGAAATGTTACCCACTTGTTCACAAATTCCGCATGAGCCAAAAACGTCCGTCAAGTATCGTATCTCTCCACGATGTCCGAACAGCTGTAAGCTTGTCGCACATGCGCTCTACTCGAGGTGTGGTCCCATCCATCTAGCCACAACGGTCACGAATACATGTGATAAAAGATGTAGAAAAAATCTTAAAGAGAATAAAATAAAGTAGCCAAGGAGATAGAAAATCGTAAGATGGGAAGGAGCTGAAAAACACTGGCATTTGTAGCCCGAAGAACGTATAAAGTATCGAAGCAATAAATGAAGCAACGGCAAAATTTTCAAAAAGCAAAATCTTGAAGATCGAAAACGGTAATCACACTCCCCATAAGAGTATAAAAGATGGTGTGGTGAGATGTAAATCATCAAAAGCATTTTAAAGCAAACAAGCGCTCAGGCAAAGAAACCTTGAAACTCAGAAAAACAAAACACCAACATGTCCAAACACAATGCCTGCTCCATCATCCATATTCTTCGTCGAAGGTGTCAATCTAGGCAGAAGGAACCAACTGCCCTACAACATGATCAACGAGTGTCCAGAAGAACTACCGAACGAGCTCGGCAGAATGCCACGTCTGGTCTTCGTCGACGAACTCTACTCCTCGAGGTTCTTCGTCACTCCAATGGAAGAGACGTTCTTCCTAGAGGACCATGGCACCCTAAGGACCTCCTACTACAGCTCGGCCAACTCCACCATGTTCTTCATCTCCGAAAGATTTTAGGAGTTCAACCAAGACTCCACTTGCCACTTCCTGGAGCAAGGCACCTACTACCAGCTCTCGATGACGGCCCAGAGCATGCCCAGAGTCACTCGGTTGCCCGTAACTTGGCCAAAGGCCCGACTACTGGTGTGGAACTGCAGAGGAGTCGCTAGGCGTTCCCAGGAGTTCTCGCGTACTCTGAGGGACCTGAAGAACCAATACAAGCCAAACATGGTTCTTCTCACAAAGACCCAGTGGCAGCCTCAAGACGATCTTGGTCTCATCCCACTCCGGTTCCCTTAAGCAAACCGGTTCGAGCTTCCCGGCCAGAACAGCACATGCGGCATGTGGTTCTCGTGGAGCGACAGCATCAAAGTCAACATCAACAATGACCCCAACAGCTTCAGGGTCAACGTCGTTCCGAGAAGATAAATGTATTTTTTTTTTAATATCAATGTAATATCTATGTTTGTAATATTAATATTAGCAATATTAATAATATTTATATTTCCGCTTATTTATGGCATCATTACCTCTTATGTGTATGTTCTGCGATAGCTGGCGTCCCTTGACTGGATCCATAATGCACTAACTAAAATGATATAAAATAATAAACCAATGGAGCGAATTATGCAAACAAGAACACCAAACACACAAAGACTGCCCAACAAGACCTAACGCCCGCTCCGCTACCAAAATGAAACGCCCCGACCCGTATTTACCGTACACAGTAAACACGTGCCGGAACTATAACGACAGTAAATATAACAAGTAACCCAGCCCAATGGCCCAAAGAAAATATCAATGAGTAAATCCAAGAAACCGGCCCAATGGCCCAACAATAGCAATAAACAGCACAGCGGAAGACTTAACGACTCACAAAGACACTGTATGCAACCCATGATGCAACTAATGGATCCGAGTCCTGTCCAAGGGATGACGCCGCAGCCTGTCTGGAATGCAACATACCTGAACCACAAATAACTCAACTTATGGGATGAAAGGCCGCAGGTGAGGGGTGAGTCCGAAGTGCCCACCGGGTAAAACCCATAAGCAAATATACATATACAACAACCGTAAATTTCCAAGTCACATCACCAACAATTAACAAAGGTTCTCACGAACCTTAAATGACACACATGGGACTCTAGACACGCTATTCCAATTCTATTATCAGGGCCCCTATCACAAGTTAAATGATGGTCGTCGCCTGGTAGTCAAGCTAGCTAGCCCGTGGACCCCGCCCTGGTACCTCCACGTATAGCCGGCACAGACAGGGAGCAGACCCCAAGCACACTCTCCGCCAGTGCCTAAAAATAATAATTGGTACAGACAGGGAGCAGACCCCAAGCACATTCTCCCCCAGCACCATAAATAAAAGACCACCATCTGGCTGTTCCAACATTTAACCGTGACTTACTAGATTTCTAAATGTTTCCATTTTATTAAGATTACCATTTTAGTCTTGATACCACAATACTATTAACCAATCATCATCTCATTATCCCGAGCAGGCTCGCAGCCTCTCCGCTCGTCTGAATAATCCAAACTTATTCCAAACTGTTCCCATACTAGTACCCTCGGTACTCAACTTACACATTTCTCACAGTCAACAACAATAATAGTCTTACTACAGTTATCAACTTAATTCATCACACAACAACCATACACAGCCACAAAGTTTCATATCAGCAAATATCACATATAGCAAACAAACAGCAACTTGATATCACGGGAAGTATATAAATATTTACTTAACCTCACCTTAGCCGATAAATTCCTCTGGGAACTCTTCCTCTGGTTCCGGTTCCACGTGCTCGTTCACGTTATCAGTTCCTAAATATAATTAATAACAAGTACCCAGTCACACAAATGCACAGTAAATATGATATGCATATGATTATTATTCCGCTAACCGTACCCGGTTAATACTTTTGTATACTATTATTTATTTTATTTCCTTTCTCCACAAATTAATTATATCATATATATATCTCCGGTATAATACTTTGATAGTACCATTTCCAAAATATTTTTCTTTAAATTATTTGTCATAACACCTATTCCTTTTCCATAATTATTTACCTACTTCCCTTAAGTTAATTACGTGGTATACATATTCATGCCATGTGCCCATATTATGTATATAATATTGTTCCTATTATTTCCAGAAAATTGTAAATTCCTAACAACTATATTTACGTAACTATGTGTATATTTATATATATTGCCTTCCTCTTTTTTTGTCAAAAGAAAATAGAATTGGCTGAGTTAGATGAATCAGACTAAGCCCAAGTCCCAATTTAACCCATGGATGACCAGGCCCATCGTCCAAGTCAATAGGCCCGAAACCAAGCCTTGCCTTGGACCCAGCAGCCACGGCCCGACCCTGGGTCATCTTCAACCTCGGCTGCTCACCTGCGATTACGCTGGCGCGGTGGTGTCGTGAGGTGAGGCTCAGTTGGCGACGAGTCAGGTGTGGCGGAAAGAGGCGGCGTGCAGGCGAGTGGTGCTCGGCTGCTGCGGTGGTGGCGATTGCAGGCGTGAGGCGGGGTTCGACGCGAAGGAGGATGGCATCGGTCACAGCACGAGCGAGGCGACAGTGACGAGGCGTCGTCAAGGACAGAGGACTCGCCGGATGTCTTGCCTCGATCCAGTGCTGCTCGTCATCGACGGTGCTGGCCGCTGGTCGTGGTGGAGTTGTCGGCTGGTGAGGCATGCGGTGGTCGTGTCGCGTCCAGCGGCGGCTGCAGTTTATGGGGACGGCGCCTGTGTCTTTCGGTGGCGGCGAGCAGAGCGGCGGCGGCAGAAGGCTGGGCACAAGAGGCAAAGAGGAGGAGCAAGGTGGCGGTGGCAGGTGGGTTTGGTGGTTCGGGTGGCCTCGGGTTGGTGGCTGTGTGGAGAAGAAACAAAGAAAAAAAAAGTGAAGGGGGGGTGCAAACGGCACCGTTTTGCTTGCTGAGGAGGAAGGTTTGTTTTTCTTTTTTTTTTAACTTTCTTGGCTTGTGCACTGCAAGACGCAGGTAAACGGAGAAGAAAAAGAACTGGAAAAGAAAGGAAGAAGAGGCTGTGTGTGTGGTTGTTTCCTTTTTTTTTCTTTTCTTTTTCTTTTCTTGGTTTTGGTTTGTTTGTGTGATCTGCAGGTTGGAAAAATGAAGTTACAGGTGAACTTGCTGAGGAGAGGATGAAGGTGTGGAGGCGGGTATGGTGTGTGAATTGGTAAGGCAGGAAAAACAAATGATAAGGCATGCAGGGCACTGGTGTTGCACGGGTACACAGGAAGAAGAGAAAAGGCACCGCCTGCATTATTGCATGCAGGCGTGTCCAAATCGGACCAGAAAATAACTGATACCCCCTTTGTTATTTTCCGGTGTGATTTTTCCGGGAATTCCGGGACCCGAAAAATGCCAACTTAGGTCCATACAATCCACGGAAAAATCTCAAGCGCGGGAAAACCCTCGGTTACAAAAAACGACGCTCGATTTACCTTGAATTAATTACCCAAGATTAATTCTTTCGGTAAGTTGTTGTAAAAAGACTTTTACAGTCCCGGTAAAAATCCAAATTTTTACCCGGGCTATTACAGGTGAGCACTTCGGACTCACCCCTCGCCTACGTGACTCGGTCGCGTAGAATGATTTGTGCTTAGTTCAGGTACGTTCGAGGCAGCTGTGGCGCACCCTCTGCCAGGCCCGGATCCATCCTGCGATGCATCATATTCATAATTATCTATTATGTGTGTTAAGACTTCCGCTGCGTGTTTGTCATGCTGTCTCTTTTAGTGTGCTGTAATAATGTCCCGGATGTCGGAGACAAGTACTGATGTTGTAATGGTGTTTCAATAGTTGTGTGAAAACAGATCTGACAAAACCAAGAACTGAAAAGTAAAAAAAGTTGTTTTGGGATTTACTGTTAACACGCGGTGGCATTTTGTTTATTTGAAGAAGCCATCATTAATGGCATTTTCGTGAATAATGTAGGATAAATCGCATATTTAGGGTGTGTACTATTTTAAAAGTACCTTTTAGGGGGTCTGTACTATTTTTTGTCTCTTTTACGGGTCCATACTCTTATTTTTTGTCCCAGTTAGGGGTCCGGGGCAGCCTCGCGGATGACGTGGACTGCCCGGCCCAGGGGTGCATTACACGCGGACTCTTTTTTACACGTGGCTAAGCACTCTTCTTTAAACGTGGCTAACGAGTGATGCCCATTGTACATGGTGGGCCCCATCTCCAAATTTTTTCCAAAAACTAGATTTCCAAATATTTTCTAAAAGATTTATTATTTCCTAAAATATTATATATACACATAAATTTGAATATATATATATATATATATTGTAACAGCCCGGGTAAAAATTTTGGATTTTTATCGGGACTGTAAAAGTCTTTTTACCGTGATTTACTGTTGAATTATTCTTGGGTAATTAATTCAAGGTAAATCGAGCATCGTTTTTCAGAACCGAGGGTTTTCCCGCGCTCGTGATTTTTTCGTGGATTTTTCGGGCCTAAGTTGGTATTTTTCGAGTCCTGAAATTCTCAGAAAAATCACACCGGAAAATAACTAAAGGGGTATCAGTTATTTTCTGGTTCGGACCAGACTCGCTCTGTAATGCAGACAGGCTGCATTATTGAGGAATCACATGATGCACAGTGTTGCACAGTACCATCACCATTTATAAAAGGAAACCAGGAGAAGGAGAGGAGGAGAGGAAGAAAAGAGAAAAAGAGAGGAAAAAAAAGAGAAGAAAAAAAAGAAAAGAAGAAAAAGAAAAAAAAAGAAAGAAGAAAAAAAGAAAAAAATATAGAAACAGAAAAAAAAGAAGGAAGAAAATCAAAGAAAAAGAAAAGAAAAAAATAAAGAAAATACAGAAAAAAAGAAAAAAATAATAAATAGAGTGAACAGTGTCGTCAACCCGCTTCCTCCCCGTTACTGTTCACGAGATTTTGGATGGGATGTCTATCCCGGTATTTTTGTTGGGGATGTTGATCCCTGAGTTTGGTTTTGATGACGATAATATAATTGTCACGTGATAAGTAGTGGTACGACTCGATGGTTTAAGACTGTTTTGTGGTGGCCTTGACCTGGGTTACTTGTGATAAGCATGTCTATGCTTGGGATGTCTATCCCGTAATTATTTTTTGGGATGTCTATCCCTGGGTTCGTATTTTTGGGATGTCGATCCCTGGGTTCTCTGGATTTGGTCTGGCACCCGGAATGTGTTGATAACCAGGTCTGACCTCTAGTTATCCGTGACGGGGCCCGGAAATATAAAATTGGAAATTGGTTTTATTTGAGTCTTTTTGGTCATGGACCAGTTTTGGGTCGAGTCTTTTGGTCGGCTGTTGTGCCTGTTTTTGACTTGAGTAATTATAGTTGCATATTGATTGTCTTTCCTTCGTCGGTGAGCACTTCGGACTCACCCGTCACCTGCGGGCTTTCATCCCGTAGGATGGATTATTTGTGGTACAGGATTGGTGCATTCCAGACAGGCTACGGCGTTATCCCTTGGACAGGACTTGGATCCATAGTTTGCATCATGTGTCGCATACAGTGTCTTTGTGAGTTATTAAGTCTTCCGCTGTGCATTATTTTTTTTTGTTATTGTTGGGCCTTGGGCCTTGGGCCGGACATGATATTTTGTTGTTGGGCTGAGGGGCCAGATTTATGAGATTTATACTTTGGGCTGTTGAGCCAGTTTTCTATTGTTTACACTGTATGTTGGGCTTGGCTTGGTTGGATCGTCACAGTTCCGGCACATGTTTACTATGTACGGTAAATACGGGTCGGGGCGTTTCATTTTGGTAGCGGAGCGGGCGTTAGGTCTTGTTGGGCAGTCTTTGTGTGTTTGTTGTCCTTGTTTGCATATTTCGCTCCATTTGTTTATTATTTTATATATCATTTTAGTTAGTGCATTATGGATCCAGTCAAGGGACGCCAGCTGTCGCAGAACATACACATAAGAGGTAATGATGCCATAAATAAGCGGAAATATAAATATTATTGATAACACTAATATTTTGATTACAAACAGAAATATTACATTGATATTTTTTTAAAAAAAGAGAAATACATTTATCGCCTTGGAACGACGTTGACCCTGAAGCTGTTGGGGTCGTTGTTGATGTTGACTTGGATGTTGTCGCTCCATGAGAACCACATGCCGCCTGTGTTGTTCTGGCCGGGAAGCTCGAACCGGTTTGCTTGAGGGAACCGGAGTGGGATGAGACCGTGATCGTCTTGAGGCTGCCATTGGGTCTCCGTAAGAAGAACCATGTTTGGTTTGTATTGGTTCTTCAGGTCCCTCAGGGTACGTGAGAACTCCTGGGAACGCCTAGTGACTCCTCTGCAGTTCCACACCAGTAGTCGGGCCTTTGGCCAAGTTACGGGCAGACGAGTTACTCTGGGCATGCTCTGGGCTGTCATCGAGAGCTGGTAGTAGGTACCTTGCTCCAGGAAATGGCAAGTGGACTCTAGGTTGAACTCCTGAAGTCTTTCCGAGATGAAGAACATGATGGAGTTGGAAGATCCGTAGTAGGAGGTCCTCAGGGTGCCATGGTCCTCCAGGAAGAACGTCTCTTCCATGGGAGTGATGAAGAATCTGGACGAGTAGAGTTCGTCGACGAAGACCAGACGCGGCATCCTGTCGAGCTCGTTCGGTAGTTCTTCTGGACGCTCGTTGACCATGCTGTAGACCAGTCGGTTCCTTCGACGAAGAAGACGGATGATGGAGCAGGCATCGTGTTTTGGAAACGTGGGTATTTTGTTTTTTTTTTTTTCTGAGCGTTGTGGTTTTGTTTTTCTGAGCGTTTGTTTGCTTTAAAATGCTTTTGATGATTTACACCTCACCGCTCCGTTTCTTTTATAATCTTATGGGGAGCGTGATTACTGTTTTCGATTTTCAAGATTTACTTTTGAAAATTTGTCGTTGCTTCATTTATTACTTTGTTACTTTACACATTTTTTTGGCTACAATGCCAGATTTTTTCAGCCTTTTTCCATCTCGCAATTTTCTTTTGCTCTAGCTACCTTGTCCTTTCTTTTTATGATTTTTCATTATTTTCTGCATCTTTTATCACATGCAATCGTGACCGTTGAGGCTGGATGATAGCTTCCCGCAAGTGTACGGAGTTGTTGTAATACCAAGGTTGTCTCACAGGGATCTTTGTTAAGTACTATTCAACTAAGCAACTTATGATTATCTAGAGGAATCGAAAATTTGAGAGAGTTTGATGTTTGAAACGTAAAAATAAAGTGAGGAGAAAACGATTGAGTTCGATAATAATAAACATCTAGGACTTCGGGGAATTCCTTGCCAACGTTACCATGCAATTAAGCTACGCATAAGTAGGCCATGTACTGTCACCACATAGCTAGCCTATGTTGAATCAATGAATTAAATTCTGAAATTAAACTTCTTTAAAAGAACCGGGAAATCTAAACTAGATCGATAACCTACTCTCGTAGTGCCGTAAAATCCCTTCCTAGTTTATGTCCACTATGCATTTGCCAGTGCTAAAATAAACTAAGAGCATTAAGAAATTTCCCTACCTAATCTCCAATAAAAAGCACG